>JAJKFI010039764.1:0-18941 GCA_029204185.1 Lerista edwardsae | reverse complement strand
GGTCTCCAAGCCCCCAACTCTGCTACTATTTACACAAATACACAACACTTTGGTATCTGTTCTGTACCCCCTGCGGATACAGAAACCTGCAGATAATGAAATTATTGGTCCTCAGGTTGGGCCTCAGGATGTGACCCAGAAGTGCCCTTTACGCACCTCTGCGGGCTTTAGAAGGTCTCCCAGAGAATATCTCTGGTTATGTCTGGGAGCTCAGGTCCAGCACACCGCCATAGGTTTAATGCCAGTGGTGGGATTCAAATAAATTAACAACCGGTTCTATGACATCGTAGCCGGAGCAAAAAAAAAAACCTGAAGCCAGCCGAGGTAAGCGAGTGGGTGGGGCCCGGCCATTTAACAACCGGTTCTATAGAACCTGGGCGAACCCCCTGAATCCCACCACTGTTCAGAACCCGTGGTTAGTTAAACCTGCAGATACCAAATTTGATGTTAATCTCTTCTTGCCATCTTCCTGCTCAGGAGAAATCACAGTCTGGAGCACATCCTCACAAATGCATAGGTGTTAAAATGACAAGACCATGATAGCTATATTGGCTGTGAAATCCTGAGCCATCCCTGGGGCGGGGAACTCAGCATGAAATGTCAGTTTCAAACCTCAACAATTGTAAACATTAGTTACACATTTTAATTCCTACATTTTAATTGTAGACCAAAGATCTACAAACTTTGTCAAATATTGTTTCCCAACTTTTAATCTCACAATCCGCTGTGCTTTATTATCCACTAGCTTTTTGTTACCAGGCGTTGCCCAGGTAACAAATGTCATCAGGACTGTCACCAATCAGTTTATCGACCCCAAAAACTGTGGATTTGACACTAATGTCGGCCATTTCGGACATTTTATTTTGCACCCCTTCTCACCCCCCCATGCTGATGGGGGCCGAACCCGGACAAAAAATGTTTTGTACTACTTTTTTGGCAAGGAGTTTAATAATTGCTTCAGATAATCCAGATAAATCAAGATTTTAAAGAAATTTCTTATTACTGAGTAAACAAGGATTAGCAGACTTGAATAGTATAACATACACGCAATCTATTATGAACTTCTCATTATTTTGACTAGGTCTGTGGGGGTTTCTTGGACATCACTAGAGGAATTATTTGGTGGGTGTTTTTTTTTTTTTTTAAGACGTAGATGTATATAAGCCTTTCTGTTCTTTTCAAGTTTTGATTGTGATTTTTGATTGATAAACCTTTATTGGCATAAAGCAACAGACAATCGACAAACAAGTGGCATACATCAGCAAAACATGCATACAACAAACGATTAAAAGACGATTATTAAGTAAGCATAAAATTATCGGTAAGACTAATTAAACTGTACATTCCTTGCTTACTAAGTAGTACTAAAACAAAAACTCCAAAGTTTAGGGGAGAGAGTGGATAGAATGTTTTCAAGTTTTGTATAGTGAAGTATTACTAGCTTTGGATGTCTTTAGCATCTTCCTATAGCTTCCTACTTCCTATAAGTTAAATCCAAAAAATGTAGAAGGAAAACAGCTGCTCCTGGCATTCTGGGAAGTTGGTATCTGTTTAATGGCCCATTTAGAAAGTAGCTGTATGTGTGGGACGGCCCTTGAAGACCTCAGCTAGTACAAAATGCAGCTGTTTCGCTTTTGGCATGTGCTTAATTTTATAGTCATGTCACACTGTTGTCCTGGCTGAATTGGTTATTAGTTTGAGGGCGCAATCGTAACCTGGAGTTAGGTAAGCAAAGTTTGGTCAGCAGAAGGGCCACCAAAAAGGGCCACGTTTGGACCACTCTCTGAGTCAGTGAGGGCACAATCCAGTAGATGGCGTAGCATGATGCAACACTATGTCATTAGCGTTGATGTGGGGGCACCAACTGGCACCCCCACATCAGTGCTAGAGCTTCCAGGCAGTAGCCAAGCAGGCCTCCATTGTATGCTAGGCCCCATTCTGTGCCTGAAAGCCCTACACAGGGCTACTTAGGCTTGTGCCAACTGACCAATTTCAGCAACGAATACAGTGTAGGCCATGCAGCTGCAGTGTACCAGTGTTGAATAGGATTGGGCTGTTAAATTCAGTATGCATGCCTATTTTTCACTGCTGTGAGATTTCTGCTTGCAAAGAAGGCACATTTTTTAAAAGTAGCCACTAGATCAGTGATGGTGGACCTTTTGGGCTTGATGTGTCAGAAATTTGGAAAATACATAACTCAACTCTTAACGCACCCCACCACCACCACCAGAACAAAAGACAAAAAATTATGTGCCAGGAGCGTGGGGGGGGGGGCTCTCCAGGCAAGGGAAGCTGAGTTGCGGATCTACCCATGAGCGCTGCGGCTGCTGCAGGAAGCGAGGCTTGCCCAACAGTGCCAGATGAAACGGCACCAACTGCCTCCAAGTCGCATCGACAGCCTCTGGGTTGACACCAGAGAGGAGACACATATAGAGGCTCTATAGAGCCACACCGCCTGCTTGAGAACCTTCCACGCGGCCAGGGGCACCCCATGCCTTGAACACCCGCTCCACAAAAACGAAAGCAGGACGAGAGACGGTGATGCTCGCAGGGATCCAGGAGGGCATGCGTCCTGGGGGTGGCGGGGATCAGACTCCATCACTCCTAGAAAGTGGGTGGAAGCGCTTCTCAGCGAGGCCCCGTGGGGGTTTGCTCAGCAGCTGCTCTTGGACAAGCGGGGAGCGGAGCAGAGCCCGGCAGGGCGAGCAGGCGGGACGGCAACGTGCCAGGTGAGCCGCTGCAGCCCAGGGCTGGGCACGGAGCGCGCCCAGCATATCTACCTGGGAGTCAGCTCGGCGGACGTGGCTGACCTCGCAGCAGACCGGGCAGCACCTGTGAGCGGGGTGGGGGCGGGGGCTGGCCTGCAGGCAGAGTGGGAAATGAAACGGAAGAAGTGGAGGAGAGAGCGCCAAGCACGTGACTCTCCACGGCGGACTGTTGCCCCTGGGACCGTGTAGCCCCCTCCCGCATTTCTTTGGCCCCTGCCACAGCTCAGTTGCAACTCATGCTGGCGGGAAAGGGCTTGGGGGAGGGGTTGCTTCTGATAATCTCTCACCTAGCACTGGCTCAGGGAAGCAAGTCTTTTAAGTGCCGGCAACTTCAGCGGGGCGCGGCTAGTTGCTAGCCTGCACGTGCGCACCCCTTTACTTCTCCGGCTCCGTGTATCACTGAAAAGGCTTTCGTGTGTCAGCTGTGACTCGTGTGTCATAGGTTTGCCATCACTACAGTAGATGGTGGTGCAATGCAAAACATGTTTTCACTATACAAGTGTTCACTTTACTGTACAAGCAGTTTTCATAGAACACGCTAAGCTGGTACAATGAGGGATAGCTGTATTAATTAGGTTGGTTGGTTTATGTTTTTACCAGGAAGTTAAGAAAGACCCAGAACCTAAAGATGATGGATTGCCAATCAAGAGAGAGAGACATGGGAACGTAGCCAATCTTGTTCAGCGCATGAGCACATATGGGCTTCCAACAGGAGCATTCCAGCCTCATTCCCACTCTAAAAGCTGCAGAAAGAGTATGTAGTATGTTTTCTTGGTAGCTAGAATACCATATTGCTATTATCTCTTGTGCGCTGCAGTGGAGTAGGGAGATGTTTATACAACTTATAGCAGGAGTGGAAAATATGATGGTGAATCTTTTAAGTTGATTTGTACAGTCAAGTGCAAATAAAAGGTATAGTACTCGAGGATTCTGACATGTGCAGAAAAGTTGCAGAAAAAGTGAGTGATCATTTCCTGCTCTAGTCTTCTAGGAAAGACAAATTAACTGGAGTAAAATTCTAATAATGTGCTCTGATCTCACACTACATTGTGCAGCCCATAGTTCTGAATAGTCATGATACATAATAGATAGCACTCTGGCAAATTTGGTAAAACAGTGCAACTGCACTGAGATCCAATTTAAAGATACACTATAGGGAAGAAATAGAAGAGTCACAAGGAAGCAGTTTTTTAAAAAAATTATTTGGTATATAACATAAATTTTTTCAGTTTTACAATATGCTAGCAATTAGAATAAAATGTCTTTTAGAAAGTGAGGCTATTCATTTGTAAAACAAGTTATAAAGAAGACTAATATAATAGTTTAATGGATCTTAAAAAAATAAATAAATCTCAAAATGAAGTACACGTGTTGTTTCCATGTGCATTATATTACTTTTCTCAGTCTTTTCTGTTATGCCGTTTTTGCCTTTTGTTGATATTATTCAAATCAGTAGCCAGAAAAATGCAAGTCGGAATGGTAGAGCTGGTTAAACAGGTGAGACAGTCAAGGTGACTGCCCCACAGGTTCCAGCCCCGGCCCTTCTCTTAAGGCAGTGGTTCCCAACCCTTTTTGCGCTGGGACCCCCTTTTTAGGTATGGCAATCTGTCCGGGGGGGGGGGCATAAAACCTAGGACAAGAAGTGATGTCATTTAGCAGGAAGCAAAGACTGCTTTTAATAAATCACATTTTTTATAAGTTGAAAGAACTCCAACTTCTTAGAATGTTCTGAATGCTTTGTATCTAAATGACATTTAAGTTTTGAGTTCAGCTATTGATTCAGCGGAATGCACTGTGACTTTTCTATGCCATTGCTAATCAAGGTAGTAAAGCCAAATTTTATATAGTCTTCAGAGTATTTACGTTTTTCTACTCTGTGTGCTAAAACTCACCTAGGCATGCACATGGAAGGCGTGACGTGCCCACTCAGAATGAGACCCGGGAGAGACTTCATCGCATGCAAACGCACACACCAAGACGCGCCCACAGCAAGGCTAATTTCCCTCTCAGCCACAAACATTGAGGAAGTGGCAGTTCAATGGGAAAGGCTCTTCCCTAGCCAAAATGAAACTTCCAGGATGGTGGTGCCCAGCTTTTTAAGATGGCTGCTTTTTAAGATGCAACCTCCTCAAAAGCAGTTCATAACCTCCTTGGGGATCCTGACTCCCAGTTTGGGAACCACTGCCTTAGGGGGGCAAGAGAGAGTGCAGCAGTTCCCCCATCCACTGCCCTAGTAATGACTTCAGCAGCTGCAGCCTCCACCCCAAAGTGGCCCAGACAGGCCAAAGGCAAGTAAAGGGCAAACGTCCAGCAAAGATCAGGCCCCCAAAGGGCAGTAAAAAACGTCAGCTGCAGGAGGTGGTCCTCTCCAGTGCCTGGAAATCACAGACCCCTCAGATGACTCCAGGGAAGAGGGGGAGCTGACGGGTGAAGAGGACCTATTTGAGGATGGGGGGGGGTAACAGATAATTCCCCATAGAGTTGTTCCCCAAATGACTGAATAAAGCTATACAAACCTTGGACCTCACATCTGACAAGGAGGCCAAGACCAAGGAAGCACAAGGCACCAAAGAAAACGTTTTCTTCCCCAAAGGGCCCAACAAACCCTCTGCGGTCCCCTTCCCTGAACCATTCAAACAGATCCTGGAGGCAGAATGGGAAGTACCTACCAGGTCCAGATGCACTCCATACACAGTTAGCAAACTATATGCTGGAGAACATCTCAGACATGCTCAAGGTGCCCAGGGTTGATCAACACCTGTGCTTGGAATGGATTGGAATATGCAGGTAGGCCTCCAAAAGGTCAATTGAAGACAGGAAGTCCCCTGTTCGAGGGCTGCAATGATTGATCTCCAAGTCTCTATTTGGAAGTGGCACCAGGTCAACCTGCTTGCTATAGAAAGGTATCAAATATCTGCAGAACGAGAAGTAAACTTTATGATTTAACTGTATCTTGAGCTTTATTTTCTGCTTTCAACAGAATCAAAAAAGCGGCAATGTAAAGTTCTGTTTGAGTATACTCCTCAGAATGTGGATGAGCTGGAGCTCAAGCTAGGAGATGTTATAGACATTAATGAAGAGGTAAGACATTTTACAGAATTTGAAGAATCAAATATGGTTGCATAAAACTATGCAAGGATTCTGGAAAAAAAAACAAAGTTCTTGTCTTCATATTATTAAATTTGATTATACTATGTTTCTTAAGTAAACATTAACAAAAAAAGTGTTTAAAAACTCATTTGTGATACAGGTAGATGATCCCTTCTCTGGACATCTGAAATCCAGACTGTCCTGAAATCCAGACATTTTTCCAAGACTTAAAAAAAACAAAACTTTCTGTAGTGTGAACACTAGAAGGTCTTCTGCTCATTCCCAAATACAGGCTGTAAATTCTATTATTCTCTGCTTTGTGGTGTGTTCCATTGTTGAAAAATTTTAAAGAGGCAAGCAGAAACTCAAAGGGGTACGGGTAAAAACAGCAAGCATTTCTCATATTTATGCAACTATTCCAAAATCCAGACAAATGCCGCAGAATGCAGTAGTAGCCACCTGACTATCACTGTGCTCCTGAGCAGTTGGGCAGTTTAGGGTTGGGCTGTGAACCTGTAAAATGTAATCTATGGCTGGTAGATACTAAAGAATCATAGAGTTGGAAGGTCATCTAGACCACCCCCTGCCTGTGGCAGAAAATCCTCCTAGAATATCTCCAGCAGGTGTCTGTGAAGCCTTTGCTTGAAGATGTCTCGTGAGGAAGCATGCACTACCTCCATCAGCATTTTATTCCACTGCCAAAGTACCCTTACTGTCAGGACTTTTTTCCTGATGTCCAAATGGAATCTCCTCTCTTTCAGGTTGTACCCATTAGATCTAGTTTTGCCCTCAGAAGCAGTGGAGAATTAAATAAATTTGTCCTGTCTTCCATATGATCGCCCTTCAAGTATTTGAAGAGTGCTATCGTATCCTTTCTCAGCCTTCTCCAGGATAAACGTACCAAGCCCTCAGCAAGTAGGGCTTGTTCTCCAGCCCTCTGCTAATCTTTGTTGCTGCTAATCTTCTCTGAACCTGCTCCAGTTTGGCTTCATCTTCATTAAAGTGTGGTAGCAGCAGGGGGTTGGACTAGATAACCTTGTAGGTCCCTCAGCTGCCTTGATTTGATGAAGGGTAGAAACGTCTTCCTTCAGCCCTGTAACCTTCTCCTCCAGCAGCACCCCCAGTTTGCACTTGCTTCATGTGAAGTCCACAGGGTCTGCAGCAAGAAGACAAGCATAGCACGTGCCTTGCATGTCACAACTGCTGTGGTCTCCCCTTCCATTTTCTTGGTCCTCTTCATCAGAGCCGAGGGCTTGATTTGCTGCTGGGGTCCTCCGTAGCGCATGGTGAACGCCTTGCTCAGTTTTTCTGTTCAGCTGCAAAGCCTGCTGGGAGGAGTATGCAGGTGAGCTGCTCCTTCTGCAGACGCTTTGTGTTCCTCTCACTGGTGTAGAACTGAGGGCTTGCTTGCTGCCAGGGTCCTCGCGGTGAGTATCTTGTTCAATTGTCCCCTTTTACTGCAAAGCCTGCTGGGAGGAGTATGCAAATGAGCTGCTCTTCCTCCAGATGCTCCTCCAGAATTTAAGTAGGAATGTAAAAGTCATGATTTCACTGTCATTTTCATTGTATATATGCTGCATATTTAAAAATCATAATTCTCACCATGTTACATCTATCATGCTAACATTTATCTGTGCAGCTTTCCCCGTGGACCTGACATATGAAAGACAGCGAACTCCCTCTTGTGGCCATTGTGTCTGTACAAATAGTATAGAATTAATATATCATTATATATACAATATATCATAAATATATTATATATATTGATATTTCAAAATATCTTCGAAGTTTTCTTATAGATTCATTTTACTTTAAACAACTCTAGTTCTCTGGGACCAATTTCCTTGAATTGTATGTAGAATCGAAGGTAATTAGTGAGTTCCCTTATGTTCTCACATAATGCTTACCCCCCCCTGCTAACTGGCAAGAGGCACTTTTTCAAGTAGTGTTCCCCTTATATTTAGCAGGGGGAAAGTAATTGTCCCTATTCAGTATCTTTTCTATTGGTTGTTGTTGCTGGTGGTGGTCATTTTTTTTAGATTGTGAGCTAAGCCCTTTTGGGAGAGGGAGCCGTTTAACTTTATTATTATTATTAGCCTGTAAACCGCTTTGTGAACTTTTTGTGGAAAAGCAGTATATAAATACTATTGATTGACTATTCATACACCTTTCTGCTGTCTGAAACAGATTTCAACCTACAGTGGAAAAAAAAAACCCAAGTTAGAAACCTTTTCACATCTGCTTTTATAGCATTTCTACATATTTCTGGAATAGACTGTTCAATTTGGCATAGAAATACTGTAGGTATTGTCAAGTAGTAATTATTCACCTTTAACTTGACTTGAATAAATTGGACTGCTAGATATCCAGTTATTTACATTTTTTTAAAGTTCATATTGGTTAAAGTGGCATTTCTCATCCAGTGATACTCATACCACTTGAGGTGGTGTCTGGTGGTACATGCAGGACCCCTGCTGCTTGGCAGTTAGACCAGCAGCACAACATGACAAGTAGCAATGGGAGGCTCGGCTCAGCAGTCAGAACTCCAGCGTGTGCTATTTGCATGCTCAAAAAGTCAATTCACCTTGAGCCTCTTTACCAGTGTTTGTTGTGTAGTGTCTGGCTGGCCAGTCTGGAAGTAACTGGAGATGACATCATTGCCACTAGCTTCTGGTGGTACTTCCAGTAGGCAGATGATGTGAAGTAGTATGACAGGGGGCAAACGCTGAGAAACACTGGCTTAGAATAAAATTCAACTATGGCATCCCACAATTGTTTCTGCTCCAGTTTTTCTAGATACGTAGTTTGGGATATATTTCTGAGTCTGAAAAACCTTATTATTTTTGTTGTAAGTTTTTTGAGATAATATCTTATGGTTTACAAACGTTCATGAGATAAAATGAGAAGAATTGAGTGAGGAAAAAATAGTAGCAGAGATCTGTATACATATATACATGAAGAGATGACAAGGAAAAAAGCGAACAGAAATAACAGCACACACTAATTGCTGAATCATGAAATATTCTAAGTATAATGCACAGTCATGCTCTAGGGCACAATCCATGGACACCCTTGGGCTGATGCAAGCTGCTTGTATCGGCCCAGCACTGTCGCGAACATGCCATAAAGCACATCTGTGTCAGCACAAGTGGTGCAGGGCGATACAGATAGCTGTGTCGGCCCAGTTGTGCTAAGATGCTCAGATAAGTTGCCCCTGCTCTGGCCAAGTTTAGCCAGCGCAGGGGCTTTTCTGGGCAGGGAGGGAGGCAGGAGGGAGGCAGAAGAGGGGGAAGGGAGGGTGTTCCTGCGAGTGCGGTGGCCTGGGGAGGAGGGAGGAGTTTTGATGTAGCCAGACCCCTATCCTTGCCCAGTTGGAGCTTACCCTGGGGCAGGGGAAACATTCCCCTTGCCCCGTGGTGAGCTCCAGTTCAGTCCTTACCTGCGTCTGGATACAGGCGTGCCAGAACCAGAATCAGGGGACATCCACTAAAATTGAGTGTTGGGAGAGTGAGAACAGATAAAAGGAAATACTTTTTTACCCAGCAGGTAATTAATCTGTGGAACTCCTTGCCACAGGAGCTAGTGATGGCATCTGGCTTAGATGCCTTTAAAAGGGGACTGGACAGATTTCTGGAGGAAAAGTCCATCACAGGCTATAAGCCATGATGGTTAGTGCAACCTCCTTGCTTTAGAGGTAGGCTGCTTCGGGGTACCAGATGCAGGGGAGCGGCAATGAGATGTACTTATCTAGTTGTCTTGTGTGTTCCCTGAGGCATCTGGTGGGCCACTGAGATACTGGAAGCTGGACTAGATCGGCCTTTGGCCTGATCCAGTGAGGCTCTTCTTACGTTCTTATGACTGCACTGCCAATTCGTTTGTAGCCCTAAGAAACTGTCAAAATGGATGTGTTATTTGTTGCTCATTAGTAACGAGGTGTTTTTTTTTTTTAAATTCTGCACTCATGTTGTATGAGGATTCTAGTGCACTCTGAATTCCAGCTGATTTCTTGCTATATTTTCAGACTGCATATTGCAAAAGATGTTGGTTATTTCACTATTGTGGTAATACAATATCCTGTCTGCAGGTAGAAGAAGGCTGGTGGAGTGGAACACTAAATGGCAAATCGGGACTATTTCCTTCTAACTTTGTAAAAGAGTTAGACATAACAGATGATGTGGAAACGCAAGAAGGCCTGGAAGATGCAGGAGGTATGTGCTGTTTATGCTAGCAATACAAGCAGGTTGTCACTTATCCAGATTTCTGAAATCCAGACATCTTTGTCTAAGTCTTTTAAAAAACTTTCTGTGAAAAGGTCTTGTGGTTCATTCCCATGTACAGGCTGTAAGTTCTATTCTCTGCTCTGTGGTGTGTGCCTTTACAGACACTGCTGAAAAATGGCAAATTGGCCAGTAGACTATAAAGAGCAATCTTTTTATATTTGTTCAATTATTCTGAAACCCAGAAAAATCCGAAATCCAGACACCTTCCCGTCCCAAGCAGTCTGGATAAGGAGGAATAATAATAGTATTGTGGTACTATATTTTGTACGGTGTACAAATATTAGCCAGCAATCCAACGATATGATATGGCAGCATTTAACCTCAAGTGTGTGTGCCCAAAAATATATGCCCACTAGACTCAATGAAGTCATTTGTTTGCTAAGAGCCAAGTATGTATGCATATGTTTGGAGGATAAAAAACTGAATTAATTATTCCTTGGAAGCAGATGTCTTACCTCCTTCCTATACTTGTACTTACTATAATTTTCCTTACTAGGAACATAATGAAAATGATAGTAAGTTCTAAGGATTGTACTTATTTTGGTGAAAGTCTGAGTCAATGAGAAACATTTCCTATTATTATTATTGTTATATTTTGTATATTTAAGGCAAGAGTAGAATGTTGTATTTTTATCAACATTGCAATAATTTCATTTTTTATTAATGTCATCCATATTCCAACCTTCCTTCAAGAAGCTTAGGGGGATGTAGTTGGTACTTCCCCCCTTTTATCCTAGCAATTCTTTGTGGTAGGTTAGATTTGAAAGAAGTGAGTGACCCAAGTTTACCCAGTAAGCTTCAGGGTTGTGTGGGGATTTGACCCAGGTCTCTCCAGTCATGGTCTGAACCATTAATCATTATACCATGACATATCAGTAGTTTTGTGTTATGTAGTAGTTTGAAATGCTGAACGTGTTAGGATTATTTAATAACTTGGGCAAGTGATTTTCAGATTGCGGCACATTTAAATGTGGATAATTGGATATGGCAAGAAAAAAATGATGGTAGCAAACTAAATAGCTTGAAAACATTCAAATTTTATCGAGGATTAGGAAAATGCTATGCCATTATGGCTGTTGTGTATGGATATCCACAGAGTGGTGCAGCGTGTTTCTGCATGCTGTCATTCATAGCCCCTTTTGGAGTTTTATTTCTTTATCATGCTGCTGTATGCCATTATTGGTTGATGTAGAAATAATCACTTCTAATTTCTGTAATGCTCTATTTATGAATGGCCCTTGTCACGTGTGCTAACTATTAGAAGTTGCCTTCTGAATTGCTGTTTTGTAAAGGAGGACTAGACCAAGCTTTCCACCATTATGTCTTGTTGGATGCAATGCATGCTGAACGTTGGTTTCTTAGAGAAAGGCCTCCTATAGGAAATAAAAAGTGCTATCTGCAGAGTGTTCTATGCAGTATCTCAGCAGATACTGAAAGAGTAATTTAGAAGTAAAATTAAAGCTGTTCTTTGCAGGGTTCTCTCAGTTAATAGTAGTCTTTGCTAAGAGAGTGTCTGGTAGAAAATGTGTAGTACCTAAGAAAGCCACAATTGCTCTTTGCCTTTACATTAGAAGCATGAAATAACATATGGTGAGTTTCCCTGTGGAATTTGCAATATTTGAATACTTTTTGTGGCATGCTAAACCACTTGTATTGCATTCATTGCTATGGTAGGATGTATTAAAAACTTGCTCTTGTGTGAGCGTTGTTGTATGTTCAAGGGGTAGGGGCACCATTTTTGGCAGTTCCCCCTTGCATCTTCAGCCCTCTGCCAATTCTCAAAATCCATTTCTTAGATTTGGAGGTTGTTCAAGAACAAGATGGTATTCTATATGGGGACGGGGGAGAGAAAAGGAGGAATTGCAGAAAATTTTGCCTTTCTCAAAGAATGAGAGGTGCTACACAATAGAGGGGTTGAACACAGCACTATAAATTTAATCAGGGTAGTCTATTAAATATAAACAAAGACAGTTCAAGCTCATATTGTGAGTGCTTGTATCATCAGGAAGTGTTTTGCTTATACCTCTGAAAACAGTACACCTACCAAAGCACATTGGGCACATGAAGATTATATTTTCTTAATAAATCGCGCATAAATCTGTGCCTTGTTGGATTGAGTGTGTCTCCTCTTTTTTCTTTTGCAATGATATATAAGGTATAATGATACTCTATTTTTTAATCTTAAAACAATAAAAATAGAAGCAAAAATAATGCAAGAGATGGTGAGTCTCAGAAGCAGGCTTTAATGTACTACTACACTGTTTCTTAATATGGAATGTTAAAATCCACTTTCTTACCACTTTTCAGAGTCTGTTTTTACTGGCCCCGTCTCACCTGTAGCTTCACCAGGAAATGGTAATGAGTCTGGAGCTGCACAAATAGCACAGCCAAAGAAAATCCGAGGAGTTGGGTTCGGAGATATTTTTAAAGAAGGTTCTGTGAAGCTTAAGACAAGATTGTCCAGCAATGATTCAGAAGAGAAGAAGCAAGATAAGGTGTTGTATTTGCCATGTCTGAATATCTTAGAAAGCAACAGCATATTAGTAGTAATATCATATTGACCCACACATTTGCAAAACTAATTCATCAGAGAAAACCCTTTTAGGGAGTGTCATAGAGTAGGGTGAAGCCTAATTTCATGGAGTACAGGTAGGTGGAGGAACCAAGACGCTAAACTATCATTGATGGTGACTGCTTTCTGTTAAGGGAGTAACAATTCTGGAGGAAATAAGAGAAGAAATTGAGGAATGAGTGACATGACATTTGGAGAGAGAGGTCATGCTGGTGCTGCAATACTGGAAACAAGCCCCAGAAAAATCTTGCTTTAAAAACTTATTTCCTGCTTTGTTGCTCCAGGATACTATCAAAGTCAGATACGATTCCGTTCCAGAACTCTTGGTGAGTCCAGAATGGCCTCCCCCCATTACCTCACAGCATAGCCACCGCGTACCTGCTGGTCACTCACTCACGCATGCACACGCAAAACACTGGCCCCCTTTTCCCAGCGCATTTTCCCAGGAACCTCAGTGGCTATTCTGTGAGGTAACAGGCAGCTCTTTCTGGAGAGGTAGCTTCGGTGATGCAGGGCCAAAGGCGGGGAGGGGGCTCGGCACTATCTGGAAATGGCTTCTCGGAGCGCAGTAGACTGCCTGCAGCCCTCCAGCTTGGTGCATGAGGTAAAAGGAATCTTTCCCCCCATTTTTTCCTTGTTTCCAAACCTTTTTTAAATAACTCAGTGTGGATGGTAAAGGCCATCTGGATCGAGTCAAATTTGCAGATTAAAAGACACACAACCTGTACATAGAATATAGTTAGCATAATATACTAGACTTGCCATGCTTCTGAAAAATTAGAGTTGTGTATTATTTGGGTTCATTACAGTGTGTGTTCTGCATGATACTCTCTGTGCTTAATTTTGTTCTAATGGTGTTCTTTTGTCCTTGGGTAATGCTTCTGCTATCTCTGGATTATACTTGAACTAAAGTACTATATCACTGTACGGTGTTGAGTGTGCAAAGAGCTTCACATATATTTTCTTGCTATTGTACCTAAAAGGATTGTCAGGTAGCAAGCGGATTGTTGTATTATTCCCATATTGCAGCTGAAGCTGAGAGGGAAATTTTTTGCCTAGGCTTACTACTGCAGTGGTTCTCAAACATTTTAGCACTGGGATCCATTTTTAGAATGACAATCTGTTCAGGACCCACCGGAAGTGATGTCATGGATTGAAATGTGACCATGTAACAGTCAGCTGAAGGGGGAAGGAGGCGGGAGCAGAGCTGTCCATCTCTGAAGGTTTGGAACCTCAATTGGATGAAAGAGTGGTCTGAGTTCTGACCCTGGGTGAGGGAGGGGAGAGGGGGAGGAGTCTTAGCCATAAAAGAACATTGCTTAGCCATGGAAAGCAGGAGGAGTTTTCATCACGGTGGCCAGTTTCATATGGAGCCGAAGGTTCCTTGCAGCTGTGCATGCTTGCTCACTGGTTTGGTGGAAAACAGGTCCTGCTGTGAATGAGTGGTGTGCCACGGCCGGGACTATTTTTCTCCCTTCCATTCTTCTGAGTTCAGTTGTAATGTGAGTGGCATAGGGGAGGTTAGTTGCAATGGCCAGTTAGGAGTAAAGCCCCTGACATCAATCTAGCTGGATGGTGCCTCCCTTAAGCTACATTGCTCAAGGAATCCTCATTCATTGGTCTCACAGGGGAGCAAGTGGGTGCTCCTCTCTTGAGCTCCCAACAAATGGGTCAGGCAACTAGCAGAGAACAATCCTCACTTCTTGTGAGCTGGGAAATTTATAACTTGGCTATGATGTCATCGTTTCCCAGTTGGAGGAGTGGAACCCGCCTAGTCACTCCACCCTATTCCTTTATAAGAACATGAGCCCATCTAGTCCAGGTTCATGCATCTCCCAGTGGCCCACCAGATGCCTCAAGGAGCACACAAGATACTTGCAGCTCGTTGCCACTTGCCTTCATCTGGCATTCTGAGTTAGCCTATGTACCCTTGCAACCCCAACGAGGGTTTGCAAGACTTAGTGGCATGCTGTGCTGGGAGTCCGGGGTGTGTGTGTGATACAGGGGCTGGAGCAGCAGCGGGGCTGCTGCCGTTGCTTGTTCACCCGTCTGCCTGCTGGAGCTGCAAGTGGGAAGGCAAGTGGTGTTCGGCCCACCCACCTGCCCTTGCGCTCTGCATGCTCTGAACTGGAGCATGGCTTCGCTGGGAGGTACAGAGAACCCATTTCTGTTGGCCTTCCGAGAATTTCCATACTATAGGCAAATAATTCAAGAGAATATACATGTCCACAAAGCATAATCTTTGTTCTAGTATCACATTAATAGTGTTAATGACCTCTGTCCAGAAAGGCTGAACCACTATGCAAGTCCAGAACATCTGCCTCCATGTCGCTTCAGGTTCACCACATCTCCAACAATTTGTTTCCTTTGCAAGTCTCTTATTGAAAAGACGCATTGGGGTCCAATAAACTCTAAAAGGGTTTTTTTGCTGAATCATCCTTAAGATCCACAGATATCTTAGTAACATTTGCAAGTACAATTTTCCATTGCTCATATAAAACAAGGCATTCCAATTCCTTATTCCACCGGACCCTAATAAGATCAAGATCACACTTATTCCAGGACATTAAGTGCACATATTGGAGGGTTGGAAAGGAAAATATATATTCTTCCTTTTTTCCCATTTATTATGATGGTATATATTGTGTTTAAAATTTACTGCATAAAATTAAAAGAAAAAAGAAAAAAACCCACTCTGCCCTGGTTCCGGTGTTCTCTGAGAGGGAAAAGAGCATCCCTCTATCCCGCATGATTGAACTGTGAGTGCCTACATATTTGAGGGTGAAACGTCAGGAAAATTTGGTCAGGAAAATTTAAGTTTGGTTCAAAATCCCATAGACAGTCACATACCTTGCTATTTAACTGCTTTCATATGAATAGATGCCCTAATCACAAATTAAAATAAATATACGTGGGTCTTTCCTAACTAATTCTTGGCGTGTTTTTTTTTTATCTCTTGTGTGTAGCCACTACCTACTCAACCATCTGGAGTAAAAGTAACCCAGTTTCCTAGTGCAATGAAACCAGAAAGTTCAACAGAGTTAGCAAAAGCAGAAATTGAAAGCAAACAGAAAGGTATAATGATTTTGCATCTGCCTTTATTATATTATTGTGATTTTTCAGTATAAAGCTTCATACAATCATGAAGTTGGAAGAAACCTGAAAGTTTGCGTCTAACCCCTTGCCGGTGCAGGCAGTCAACAACTACAACATCTCTGATAGATGGCTATCCAGACTCTGCTTAAAGACCTCCAATGATGGAGAGTCTACTGCTTTTAAGGTGGACTGTTCCTCTACCAAACAGTTCTTTCCATCAAACAGATGTAGATTGTACACGGTGTGATCTTTAAGTTCCATATAAACCTTGATAAGGTGTATTCTGCTCTTTTTGTAGAGGGACAGACCAATTCTGAGCTGCTTGGGCGCTGCAGTAGCCAAATGGCTACCGCTGCATCCAGCAGCAGCGAGGCAGCTGCTGGGGTCTCCTTGGGAGAAGGGGATGTTCATTCTCTTTCCCCTGGGGAAAGCCCTATCTCCCTCAGTGGGACGCCTTGTCTTTCTACTGGCTATTTTGCTAGTGGAGAATCAAGCAGCCCCATGTCGGGCTGCCTAACATGAGCTGGGGGATAAGATCTGGGGGTGGAGGTCACTGCCAGTCCCAACCCTGCTGCCCCCTCCCGAGTTTCATCTTCCTCAGAAAGCGAGCACCACTGGCAATGATAAAACTAACCGCTCACTGGCTCCACATGGTTGCCTCTGGGCATGTGGGAATGGCACTGGGTCAGCGTGGGCAGTAATGGCTTACCACTGGCACTGGAGGTGCCCAACGGCATCTTTACGACATCAGTGTGGGCAGTACTCTTGTACCGCCCACACTGTACCTGATAGGATCGGACCCTTCACACATGCTGATAGTGTAGGTTAGATATTCCCATTTGCTTGATGATAAAAGACAGAAACTTTCTTACTTCTAGTCCCCCTGAGCCTCTATCCTGACTTTCCCTCCTGTCCTGACTTTCATCAGAACCTATGATTTGTGATACTTTGAGCCCCTTGTGAATTGTCTTTACTTGCTCATTACCAGCTGCATCCCTTGACATCTTTCCTCTATCATTCATTATAAATCAATAATCTGTTCTAACCAGTGTTATCTTGGCCATCTTACTATAATCTCTTTGACTAGAGACCTTGCCCCTTGTAACGTTCTATAAAGCCCCTAATGCTCTAGTGCTAACTGAATATTAAATAATAGAGGTATGCCAAATGCTATACAACTAACATCTTTTACAGCTAACATCTCTTATAGATGTTACCTGTCGATCTGTTCTAGGACCCCCCCCCCCAGCAGATAATGAAATCCATGGTGGGGGGGGGTCACAACAAACCAGATGTGCCTTCTAGTCATGCCCGAGAGGCCTGAGGTCCTTGTAAGGACCTCAGATGGCCTCCCAGATGTGTCCAGAAGGCATACCCAGTTTGCCAGCTCCCCCCTCCCCCGGATTTCATTATCTATGGAATTTGCTAATCGATAAGGCGGGTCCACTGTATTCTAATCTGTGTAAATTGAGTTTTATTTTATTTTATGTCTGAATGACATCGCTATGTGTCCTGCTAAATGATTTCTTGGTGAGCGTTAAACACATTCAACAGGAGTTCACTTAGCGTGCATAATACTTCCGCTGCTTTCTTTCAGCTAAGGAATATTGCAAGACATTGTATGCCTACGAAGGTACCAATGAGGACGAACTTAGTTTTAAAGAAGGTGAAATTATCCAATTAATAAGTAAGGTAAGAGATTAGTCTCCTTTTTTGTTAAATCTACATTGCCAAAGTGAAGTGTAATCAGAATATTAATGTCAAAATGGTGGGCTCAGAATGCATATGCTAACTGAGTTTATCCTAAATTAAAAAGCATTTTAATTGATGAGCAGTTCTGTGTATGAACTTAGTCTGCATGTTGTTAAAACCTTGACAATATCAGTAAGTGGATTTTCCTTGGATAGTCTACCATTTCTGAATGTGTTCTGAACTGAGATATAATAAATGTCTAGGTTATATGCTCCTATCCTGTTTTGTGAGTGGATTCACAGACAGTAAGTGGAGAGAACTCTACACCAATATAACCCCTGCCATATATGCTGTCCTGAGGAAGCTGTTGTGAAGTGTACACACTTGAGTATTTGAGAAAGAAATGGCTAAATGTTTTTAAAAAACTATATTTAACACAATCACTGGTATTGAATTGGTTAGTTTGATACTCAGAAATACACCACAGCTTGACAAATCCTGTTTCTTGAGTGTCTGAAGGAGATTCTGAAGGTGCAATCAGTTTGGCCAGCACAAGGGACACCGTAAAGTACGTTTGGACCACTCTTGGAGTTGGGGAGGATGGTGCACATCTGTGCTGGCCTCTCTGACTCGGAGAGTGGTCCAAACATACTTTACGGTGTCCCTTGTGCCGGCCAAAGTTTGCAGGCCTGACTTGTGCCAGCCTAACTCCAGGTTAAGATTGCACCCTTCGTGTTTTACAGGAAAATATAATAATAGATCAACTGTGTTAGTCAGAGTTAGTCAACTCTGACTTCGAAGATTCCACGATGTCAAGTTTTATATATCAGATAGAAGAATTCATATGTAATGTTTCTGAACCAATTGCATTATTGTGCTTATTTAATACAAACTTGCTGTTTGGGAGGGGGCCATTCCTGTTCATTGAAATAAAAACACTTCAGTAATTTTTTTTTCTGAAGAAAGCACTGTTTGTTCTAGGACACTGGAGAGGCAGGATGGTGGAAAGGAGAGCTTAGTGGTAAAGAAGGAGTTTTCCCAGACAACTTCGCAATTCAGATTCATGAACTGGATAAAGATTTCCCTGTAAGTTTTTGCTTGTTATTTGCCTCAAGAAACTATGACCCCACTCCAAGGCAGATAAGAAAATAAAAAGGTTCCCTGTGTTTTCTAATTTGAAGAAGATAATAGAGTGATAGCTCTTTAATTTTAGAATGTGCCTCTCAAACGATATAATACTGTGTAATCCAAAGTACTGGGTGGAGAGTTGGCCTGACAGTAGACTTCTTCAGAGAAACTTGGGTGACTTTTAACCAAATTTCCAGCACTGAGGTAAGGGCAATGCAACTCTGAGGGTAATTCCCTTAAGTTGAGGAGGCCTCCGTGACTGCCCCACCCCCCCCAAATTGCAGGATGCAGCGCATGCCCAATTGGCATGGCTAT
>JAJKFI010039762.1:35415-56940 GCA_029204185.1 Lerista edwardsae | reverse complement strand
TCAAGGTAAACAAATGTAAAGTGATGCACATTGGGGCAAAAAAAAAATCAAAATTTCACATATAGGCTAATGGGTTCTGAGCTGTCTATGATAACTCAGGAGAGAGATCTTAGGGTGCTGGTGGACAAAATGAAAGTGTTGACCCAGTGTGTGGCAGTAGTGAAGAAAGCCAATTCCATGTTTGGGGTAATTAAAAAAAGGAGTTGAGAATAAAACAGCCAATATTATTATGCCATTGTACAAATTGATGTTAAGGCAACCTCTTGGGTATTGTGTGCAATTCTGGTTGCTACATCTCAAAAAAGACATAGTAGAGCTTGAAAAGGTGCAGAAGAGAGTGACGAAAACTATTACTGGGCTGGGGAACCTCCCTTATGAAGAAAGACTGCAGCGTTTGGGGCTCTTCAGCCTAGAAAAAAGGCGCCTGAGGAGGGGCATGATTGAGACATACAAAATTATGCATGGGATGGATAGAGTTGATAGACGGATGTTCTTTTCCCTCTCTCACAACACCAGAACCAGGGAACATCCACTAAAATTGAGTGTTGGGAGAGTTAGAATGGGATACTTTTTTACCCAGTGTGTAATTAATCTTTGGAACTCCTTGCCACAAGAGGTGGTGATGGCATCTGGCCTAGGTGCCTTTAAAAAGGGATTGGACAGATTTCTGGAGGAAAAGTAGATCATGAGCTATAAGCCATGATGGGTTCTGCAACCTCCTTATGTTAGTAGTAGGCTACTTCAGAATGCCAGATGAGGGGAGTGGCAACAAGATGCAGGCATCTGGTGGGCCACTGTGAGATACAGGAAGCTGGACTAGCTGGGCCTTTGGCCTGATCCAGCAGGGCTCTTCTTAATAAATCCAAGTGCCTGGAATACAGGCTTTATCAGTTATCTTAGTAACTCATTTTTAATAGCTCTCATATTCTGAACGGAGCCAGAGCAGGGAGACCACAAACATTAGCTCTGCCCACAGATACACTCCCACACAGACAAGCCAAGAGCTTGCTCTCTCAACCCCAACAGAGGGTTAGTTAGAGCCTTTCTATTTCTCAGCTACTCACTCCCATTTACCTGAATGATTTGACATGCACAGAAGTGAGCAGCTGAGATGCATTCCAGCAGAGAAAAAACTCACACCTATGGGTGTGTGTGTGAGGGAGAGTTAAAGAGCCCTCTGATTGCCACCTGGCAAAGAGTGCCTGATAATCTGGATGATCCCAGATCAGATTATGCTGAGAATGGGAGGAAAAGTCTTTTGGGGCCATTAACTCGTAAGGATGGAAATGTTCTTTCCATATAGGTGGCACCCAGGTACAAGAGAGAAACCTTCAGACAGAGAGGCTACAAAAAGTGGATTCACCGTAAGTCGAACGCGGACAGCTGTACATTCAAACATGTTCAAGGAATACAAGAAGGACGCAACCTCGCCTGAGATAGACGGTGGGGGATGTGTGTGTGTCGAGCTACGGAGGGGGGAATGCTTCACACGATTTGCTGCAGCAGCACACAACGTGACTTAGCAACTTGAACGACAACCCATTACATCAAGGCGGCAGATGAGGAAACCGCGTCAACAGCAGCAGCAGCATCCTCTCCCGCAGCTCCCGGCTGACGCGTGCAGCCAAGGGGCTGCTCGCCTCGGACGGACTCTGCTAAGCGAAGTCTCGCCCCCGGCTGTGACCTCGCTTCCCAGGGCAGCTTCGCGCGACAAGCAAGGCGGCGGCGGCGGCCTTCGGGATACATGCAGAATGCCTCGCCCGAGGCGGCCGGGCACATTTCACCTGAGCCATTCCAGCGCTGCCGCCGCTCTAAATTCAAAGATGGTCGGCAAAGCAAAGCGCGGCGCAACCCTGCAGAGAGCCGCCCCCACCTCCACTGCGCTCAGAGGAGCTCCGGGAGCCTCTGCCCAGCTCCCCGCTCCCCAACCGCGAGCCACCCTGGCCTCGCCCTCCCCACTTACCATGAGAAGGCTGGAGACGAACGCGGCTCCCCGGGTGGCCTTGGGGGAAGCGGAGGCGGCCGCTCCGTTGGCCGCGAAAGCCCCCATGGCTGGCGCTGAGGGCGGTGGGGTCGGAGGAGGCTACAGAGCCATGGAGGCCGGGAGCAGAGAGGGGCGCGCCGTGCCCGCCGCAGGAAGAGCTGCCCATTTAGCAGCCCCGCTGCCCCATTGCTGGGCAGGGGATGGAGACGGATGAATGGGTGGGTGGAGGGCGGGCGGGGAAGGGGGCCGGAGGGGGCAGGTGGAGGCTCAGCAGGCACCACTCGCCTGAGCACGAGGGACCACCAGCCGCGCTGGGCTCGGGGTCCAGCCTTCCCGCTCCTGGATGACAGGAGCCAAGCGCCGAGGGAGCAGGGCTGGGCTCAGCAGGAGAAGCGGCCGACTTCCCATAGCGACCGGGGAGCGAGAGCCTCCACTCCCACCTGCCTCCCTCTCCGGCAGCCTTCAGAATGGCCAGACAGCAGGAGAAACCCCCAGCTTCAGCGGGGAGGGCACGGGGGGGGGGACAGCGCACACGTGGGCCGAGAAGAGGAGGCGGGGCTTCCTTTTGTTGCGTCATCTCGTAAGGAAGGTTGCACTGCCCCCTAGCGTTCTGTCGGGTAACTGCACTGTAATCCATCTGTAGGCTTAAGGCAGAAAAGAACAAAGAGATTTGCCAGCGCCACGCTGTGCAATCCTGGACTTTACCAAACCAAATCGTTCTGGGTGGCACGGGATAGGGCATAAGTCCCGCGTTATGCCAGCGTTAGCTCCCTTTGACGCGTGTGCAAGTGCACTCCCCCCCCCCGTGTCTCTTCTGCTGAATTGGCAAAAATAGCCCAAGGAGGAGCTGGTGGCCTATACTGGGCAGTGCGGCGGCGGGCGGCGGCGGGGAGGGGGGGCAAAGGGTGGCTCGCTGTTGGCCCGTGACTTGCCTCTTCCTCCGCGCGGGATTTTTAAACGAAGAAAGAAATGCGAAGCCCGCTGAGGTTGCTTCCTGAGCGTTCCTCAGTCATTTTCTCCCGCGCGAAGAAAGGTGTGAGATCTCTGGGCTCCCTCTCGGACATTCGAAGCACAGCCCTCAAGGAGCTTCTTCCTCCTCTAAAGGGGGAGCCAGATTGTTGCGCAGAGGGGTTTGGAGTAGTCCGATCTGCGGACAGCTGAATCCCGATCCTCGCTCCATATTTGCCGTTTAAAGAGCCCCCCCCCAATATAGGGAATTCCAAATGTATGAAACCATAAACTGTTGTCTTTCAAAATGAAACAAAACAGAATAAGATTATTTATAGTCAATGCTACGGCACCAGTATCACATTACATTGAGGGTGCAATCCTAATCTAGAGTTAGGCTGGCACAGTTAGGCCAGCAAAGTTTGGCTGGCACAAGGGACACAGGGGCGTTTCTAGGGTGTGGCAGGGGGTGACAAGAGCCATGGGCACCATCTTGCAGGGGGCGCCGTTCGCATGACGCCCGCCCCCCCAAATGGCGCTCATGGCCCACCCGCTCCCGACCAGGCCCTGCGCACATGCCAGCGCAGCATTCTCCTCGCTCCAGCTGGCCTTAAAGAGCCAGCTGGAGCAAGGAGAATGCGCTGCCACCCGGCGCCCCCTCCCGCTTCTCAAGGGGGGCAGGGCACTGGGCAGCGCCGCGTTCTGTTCGCTCGTGCCGGCTCTTTAAGGCAAGAGCCGGCACAAGCAAACAGAACGCAGCCGGGGCGCCGCGTTCGCTGCGGAGCAAACAGAAGGCGGCGCCCCGGTTGCGTTCTGTTCGCTCGTGCCGGCTCTTGCCTTAAAGAGCCGGCACAAGCGAACAAAACGCAGCTGGGGCGCCGCGTTCGCTGCGGAGCTGCTGGGGCGCCGCGTTCTGTTTGCTGCCGCTGGCCCTTTAAGGCCAGCGGCAGCGAACAGAACGCGCCTCTTAGAAGGGGTGGGGCGCTATGTCATGACATCACCATGTGACGTCATGACATTGTGTGCCCCTAGGGGCGCATTTTCATTGGGCGCCATGGGCGCCCTTTCAAATAGATTTGCCCCTGAAGGGACACCATAAAGTATGTTTGGACCACTCCAAGAGTGCGCCACAGACATGCACCATCCTCGCTGACTTGGCGAGTGGTCCAAATGTGCTTTACAGTGGCCCTTGTGCTGGCCTAACTGCCGGCCTAACTCCAGGTTAGGATTGCGCTCTAAAAATGTGATATTTAATTGAGAATATAAAGAGGACTCTAAATCAAATTGTTATAAAGATTCAGTGGTAGTTTAAGTTCTTGTGTTTCTGTCATATCCAGGCGCGTATCTTACCTTTTGCACCCCATGGCATGAGCCATGGGGCGTGGGGCAGTGGTGGGGCGCCATTGCATGCGGTCCGGGAGAGACCGTGCGGTTTCTGGCCTGCCCACGCCTCCCTTCCACTCCGAAATAGAGCGTTTTCGGGGTAAGGGAGGCGTGTCTGTGTGACACACTGGAGTGGGGCAACTTGGGGGGGGCGTGTTCAGCGCCTGCCGTGGGGCACGCTCCCGGCCCGGCCCGGCCCGCCACTGGTCAGATCTCCTTTTAAAGGCATCCAGGCCAGACACCATAATCTGTAGTAATGAGTTCCACCGATTAATTACCCTCTGGATAAAAAAGTATTTCTTTTTCTAACTCTCCCAACACTCAATTTTAATGGATGTCCCTTGGTTCTGATGTTATGAGAGAGGGAAAAGAACATCCCACTACCCACTACAGTGGGAACATCCCACTGCTATCTCTTGCATAATTTACCTGGCCTTGATTTCTGGAAACACTTCTTGAGCAACTGCACCTTGCTTGCACAATACATTTTACCTTTTACCACATTTTACCGCATACTGGGTTTGGCACCCGCTCTCCCAAGCCAACACTACTGCTAGTGTCAACCTGGGAGTTACTACTGCCAATGTGGGGGGGGGGCGATTGGCGCCCCCGGATCAGCGCTACATCAGGGCTTTGATTACACCCTTAGGGTTAACAACGACACCAAGAGTCCCCAACCCTACCTGTCCTCACCAACTCCATTGCTAAATTCAATCAAGGAGTCCATTCTAATGAAGCAACCAGCCTTGCAAGGCTGGAAAACAATAGATGCACCCATTTAGGGCTGGGGATAAGCAATTAACAGCCCAGTCCTATGATACTTTCCCAGAGAACCCAAAATGGCTGCTACTATATCCTATTGGCGCTGAGGCAATTGCTGGAGTCTCCATGGGGTAAGGGTGTAGAACACAGCCAGAGGCAATGGGTATTCTTGGTCTATACCCACTATTGAACAGGCATAAAATTGAGGAGACCCTTGTCAGGCTTCCTGGACAGGAGGAGAGCACAGGCCA
The DNA here is from genome assembly GCA_029204185.1 of Lerista edwardsae. NCBI lineage: Eukaryota > Metazoa > Chordata > Lepidosauria > Squamata > Scincidae > Lerista > Lerista edwardsae. The sequence goes on along the minus strand of JAJKFI010039762.1, from coordinate 51,612 downwards.
TCTCCATCCCCACTTGGGCCTGATCCTTTGCCCGATCCCTTCCCTTCTCTTGCCCAGTTCTGCCTTCCCCCTGTGTCAACAAGCCGCTCTGCCAGCAGGCGATAATACCACTGACCACTCTCCATAGACGTTCCCATGGCACTGAGGCCCAGCTCTGGTGCTCCTTCCTCCCCCAGGTGCCACAAATGTGCTTTACCTCACATTCACAACATCCAGAGCTGGTGATACCCATGTACCGCCAACACTCTGGCCCATAGGATTGGGCCCTAATAGCCAGTAAGTCACAAAAGAAAGTTCCTTGATGACCCCACAAAAGACCCCCTAGGGTTCTATGGGAAGCAAAGGTTGGGCCACAAATGGACCCCACATGTTCTTGCTTCCAAATGTCCTCTCCCCCCATGACTGTTTTTGAAAAAGAAAAAGACAACACAGTTTGGGCTCTGCATGCCACAGCAGAAACACCCTGAATACAGAGAGAAAGGTGAGGGGAACTGTTTGACAAAATGTGGCCACAAAAGACTAAGTAATTACTATGCAGAGCAAAATGAAAATGAGATCTAGTCAAAAGAGTCAAAGCTTCATAGCCCAATCTGAAGCTGCCCAGGACCGGAGGTGCAGCTACCATCGCATCCTACTGGTGCTGGGCAGTCGCCGGAGACACCTCGGGAAAAGGCCACAGTGCTACCTATGGGTATCTTCAAGTCTGCACCGGCTATTCCACCAACGCAGAATTGAGGGTCTCTACGTTGGGTCATGAAGTCCAACATGAAGGTTCGGATTCGGTGGCCAGTCCCGCCCACCCCCATCCTGTGTCTTCCCCCACCCAGTTCTGCCCATCCGGAATTGTCACACTGCCGGCCACAGTTCTACTCACCATCTGTCAGCACCATATGGGTACCACCGGGCACTCAGTATCGCTCCTGGTTCAATGGCGGCCGAAGGCACCTTTACAACACCGCCACCGGCAGCGCGCTCATACTGCCTGTGCTGGACCCATTAGGATCTCCTCTGCTGCGCCTTCGACAAAGAAAGGAAAATTCAAACATGGGACAAAGGTTTTATTATCCATTCACAACTGAACTGAAATCAAAGCTAGGAGATCACCACTTACTGCTGTTGTGCATTGTTGCTGTGCTTATATGACCTTTAAGCCTTTTATCTCTTGCATGGCTATTATTTCTTACATATACATTTTTCCCCTTTAGGGCCATGTTCAGGTCTACATCCCTGTCCACTGAGGAGAACATCTTGCACTGAATGAAGTGGGCTGTAGTTCCTGATAGTATATGCTACAATAAATGTGTTTGCCTTTTAAGGCATCACAAGACTCTGTTGTTTTAGATGCAATCAGAGTTTGTGCCACCTATTCACAACTGGTGATGAACAGGCAAGCCAAGGTAAACAAGACCTTAATAATCCAATCAGCTGATTTCAGAGGAGAGGTAATTTATTTATCCCTTTCCTAGTTTAGTCCCAAAAGTAAATATTTCCCAGAGCCAAGTGGAGCCTAGTACTTTTAGAAGACCAGATTGAGTTCACTGTGCCTGTCTGAAGGCTCAAGCAATGACAGCTTCTCTGTGCACCTTCTTTATTTATTTTTCATATTTTTATACCACACTTCCTCCAAGGAGTTCAGGGACAGCGTACATAGTTCCTTCCCATCTCAAAACAACTCTGTGACCCAGTGGTGGACATGAGGGGGGGCAAGAGGGGCAAATGCCCCGGGTGCTGGTCTGGGGGCATGGCAATGCTGGCCATCAGCCTCCCACCATTGAGAAGGACCGCTTCAGGGTTGCTCCAAAAAGCTGCTTCTGCGGTGGAAGCCACTTCCTGAAGTGACCCAGCACGGCTCCAAAGAGCATGGGAGTGCTGAGCTAGAACACTGGAGAGACAGGCACATCCCCTTGCAAGGGAGGGCAACATTTGGCATGCCGCCTCAGACACCAGGTGGTCTTGGGTCAGTCCTGGCTCACAGCATTCCTGTGAAGGGCCCGTGTCCTTGATGCCCCTCATCTTTTGTTTCCATAGGCTGGGGTTCTTCATCATGATTTCCAGAGTCTGGCTTGACAGAAAACTTGTATCAGCAGCAGCTGGGGGCTCTTCTGGTTGACACAAAAAGTTAATTTCAAAGCAATTTCTGCAGTGGAAGTGCTGCTGCCCTCCTGCCTAGGGGTAAAATGCTTGAGCAGCTGATGCTTAAAAGTGGGTCAGTGTGTGAAACGAAAACAGAGATGTAGAGCAAAATTACAGCTTGATAACACTGGGTTTTCAGAACAAGAGCTAATTTTATTATCCAGATTTAGGGTGCAGTCCTAACCAACTTTCCAGCACTGAGATAAGGGCAATGCAGCTCTGAGGAATAAACATTCCCTTACGGAGGCCTTCGTGATTACAACCACTGCAGTATGAGGATGTAGCATATGCCCCATTGGCACTACTATGTCAGTGCTGTACAGTTGGTTAGGATTTGGACCTTAATGGGGTACATGATTGGCAGTAATGTAAACTATATATGGTGGAAATTATAAGCTGTGAAGACAGGAAAACTGGAGCACTAAATTGAGCAGCTGTGCTTGTGAAATTACATATCTTCAATGCAATGTTAAGCAGGAATGACAGAAAACATAATCTTGGGAACCAGGAGGACCAGTTCTCCTAGTTTACCAGTACTTCGTGCCCAGTCTTATAATGGGTGACAGGTTGCAAAGAAGCTAACAGGTGAAGACATGGGAATGAGAGAGCAAGACAAGCACTGTTGCTCTCTAACTGCTCTCTGATTGCTCCCTTGGCAATCAAGGCCAAATGACATGCAATCTTCTCTGTCAAATCCTTTTACATCATGGTCTCACTCTCATGGTAAGTTACATGCTAAAAATGAAATAGTTGCAGCTGTTCATAATGGGAAAGTTTGGCTGGGCCATGAACAGTCCTTGAGGGCGCAATCCTAACCAATTTTCCAGCACCAGGGTAAGGGCAATGCAGCTCAGAGATAAGGGAACAAACATTCCCTTACTTTGAGGAGGACTCCTTGACTACTACTCCACTGCAGGATGTAGCACATGCCTCATTGTCACAGCTATGTCCAGCGGTGTCATCCTGGCGGAACGGGCCGGTACACCATTCCGCTAGTTCCGCGGACGGGCCTGGGCTGCGCCGCCTCTCCTGAGGACAGGCGCGCTGTTTCTGGGCCCGCCCGCCCGCCCGCGCATCCGAATCACTCTGAAATGGAGCAATTCCAGGCGCAGGGAGGCGTGGCTGGCCTCCGCCATAGAGGCGGAGGGCTGCCAATCATCCGGGCGTTCCGGTTCCTGGCGCACCCGGATGACATCACTGGCTATGTCAGCATTGGAAAGTTGGTTAGGATTGTGCCCTGAGTCAAATTATGGGCTTTAAAGTCATGGGTGGCCAGGCAATTAGATCATGTAGTGTGTGCCTGTTTTGTGGCAGCCTTGAACACTGTTGCCAATACTGCTCATTCACCTGCACATTTGTGTCCTTGTCTTAAACACCACAGGGACGTGGTGGCGCAGCGAGTTAATCCGCTGTCGCTGGGCTTTCGACCGCAAGGTTGGGAGTTCGAGACTGCGTGACGGAGTGAGCTCCCGTTGCTTGTCCCAGCTCCTGCCAACCTAGCAGTTCGAAAGCACCTAAAATGCAAGTAGATAAATAGGAACCGCTTTGGTGGGAAGGTAACAGCGTTCCGTGCGCTACGGCGTAGAATCATGCTGGCCACCATGATCGGACAAAAACGCCAGCTCACAGGCTTTGAAACGGAGATGAGCACCGCCCCCTACAGTCGGTCACGACTAGACCATTTGGTCGTGGGGAAACCTTTACCTTTAACCTTTACTTAAACATTGTGTCATGAGCACAAACACATAATAACGCCTTGAGAGCACAATCCTAAACTGGAATTAGACCAGCATAAACTAAGCCAGCAAAGTTTGGCCAGCACAAGGGCCACCATAAAGCGTGTTTGGACTACTCTCAGAGTCAGAGAGGATGGCTCACATCTGTGTGCTGGTCGCTCTGACTCTGACAATGGTCCAAACATACTTTACGATGTTCCTTGTGCTGGCCAAACTTCGCTGTCTTAGTTTATGCCGGCCTAACTCAATTTAGGATTGTGTCCTGAATCAAAATGGAGGAATTTAGAGCAAGAGACCAAATTCAGCAGTGTGGCAGCTTTGGGATAGTTGACATGGACTAGGGGTGCAAATAACCTCAGAGTGCTAAACTTAGACTATCCTGGGAGCCATGGCGTAGGCTTCTTCATGAACCATAAACTAATGCTGCTTTGCTGTAAACCCAAAACTAAAGCCAATCGGGCAAAACCAATGTCATTTTTGGGTTCAGCACTGCAAATATATCCAAGAGCAGGTCTAATTTTTAAGACACGATGTGAGAGGCTCTGTGTTATTAAAGAAATATCATCAGTAAAAGGCACATATTTTGATTATATTTCTGGATTTCAATTGCTTCCCTGAAATCTGAGTATGTTATTGTTTATCCCTAGATAAGGCAAAATACCATACCCGGATATACAGGTATGCCCAGATAGTGTGCACATGAAATCCAGAAACATCATCAGAATATGAATAGAAAAGAAGAAATATTAATTATACGTAATGCTTGGCTCCCTGCCTTAAAAGGCAAAATAATTTTGCATTTTAAGAACATAGGGGAGCAGAGGATGGTAGAATGGTAAGAATGGTAGTGGTGTTCCTCTTATATTTAGCAGGGGGAGAGTAATTGTCCCTCTTCACCCCTGCGCAGTCTTTCTAGTAGCTGTTGCTGGTGGTCTGCCTTTTTTTTTTTTTTAGATTGTGAGCCCTTTGGGACAGGGAGCCATTTAATTTTATTATTATTACTATTTGCCTGTAAACCGCTTCGTGAACGTCCATGTTGAAAAGCAGTATATAAGTACCGATTGATTGATTGATTTTCCCTTTAAATCCTCTTCTCTTTTAATTTCTATCTGACTTAATTCCATAAGTCAGGAGAGGCCGTCAGGCAGTGGTACCTGTCTGAAGGCTTCTGCTGTGAAGATAGATGCAAAGATTTAATTTCTCTGCAATCTCCAAGTCCTCTTTTATTTCCCCTTTTTTCTCCCTCCTGGCAGGTTTCCTGATTCTAACATATTTGAAGAAGCTTGAATTTTGCTGGCTATGTGTTCCTCAAAGTCTTCCTTGGCCTCCCATATCACCTTCTTGCATTTCTTTTGCCAGAGTTTGTGTTCCTTTTTATTCCCCGCACTAGGACAAGACTTCCAATTATGGAAGGAAGCTTCCTTGTCCTTTACAGCTTCCCTACCTTTACTCGTTAGCCTTGGAGGCATGCTCCTGGACCTGGTTGAGCCCTCCTTTCTATGCAGTATACATTCCCGCTGGGCCTCTACTATGTTTTAAACAGTAAAACATAGAGTCCCACAGCCTGGAGGGACTCTTTTTACCTTCCTTTCAGTTTCTTTCTAATTAGTCTCTCAATTGAAGGAAATCCTCCTTTCAGAAGTGTGATGTCCATCATCCCGCCCTGCCCAGCCCCCTTGGGGTCACATGTCGATGCCGGACAATCAGGTTCGGGCAAGGTCTTGGTCGAGTTGCGGGAACAGACGAAAGGGCAGTTTTTGCCTTGCACAACGGGTTTACTTTTACAGTCATCAGTGATTTACTTCATTCACACACCAGGTACTTCAACAGGGGACTTTCAGGCACCTGCCTATCAGCGTCCTCCTTCCCCTGCTCAAACAGGGTGTTGCAGTTTCACACCACACACTCCAGAACTGGTGGAAACTGGCATTCCGTCTCTCCGTCTCCAGATCAGATAGAGCACCTGCGTGTCCTTGAGGTGGTCAGCTTCCCAGCTTGTTAGTGCAACCTGCTACACGGTAGCTGAACTCCCTTTAGATAGTGTAACACAAGCAGGCAATGTTTCTCACGGGAAGCGCTGGCTAGCAAACATCCACTTTCCCATGAGATCATGATGCTCAAAGGGTCACCCCATTGGTTAACATGGGGCACAAGGGTCTTCAGGTATCCACCTACCAGATATGCTCTGGCTACACCCCTTTGTTCCTATATAACTTATATTTTTTACTGTGTGCGCACAGAGACTGAGACTGAGTCTGAGACGGTAACTGAGAATGTAACAACATGCGTTGAAAAGCCGCTTGTACGCGGCAAGCCTTCGCCGGCTTTCGCTGACCGGCAAATAGAACTTCTCGCTTTCTAACTATCGCTACTGTAACCAATAAAAGACTTTGTTATTGAAATGTAGCGATCGCTTCGTTCCTCCGCTCCGATCGCGCTAGGCAAGCGCTGAATGGGTCCACAAGCCCCCAACTCTGCTATAAACACTCCAAATAAACAACACAGGGGCCCCTGGGGGCTGGGTTGGATGGCCCAGAACTGTGGCCAGGCCGGGGTTCCTCCTGATCTAGTGCCGGCAGTGGGTGTCAAGCACTGCCCAGGGTCTGGCTGATAGTGTCCTGCCTGCAAATGGCCTACCAGAGACTCTGCGGGGTATGAGGCATCCCAGCATTGGGCTGGAGTCTGGGGGCTTCCCAGGGGTCTTCTGCCCAGGCTTGACTCAGCCAACCCAGTCTTGTCCTGAAGACCGGGGGCTCAGGGGGTTGTGGGGTGTCCCAGTGTCAGACTGTGCTGGGTGGTCTCCCCCTGAGGCTGCCCACCATGGCTAGTCTCTGCTGGCCCTAGTTTGCCTTTCAGGCAGGGGACACTTGACCTCCCAGGGAAGTCCGCCTATCCCCCCACTGAGGCTGGTGTAGCTCGGGGTCAGGTAGCTGGTTGCGGCCTGAAGGAATGGGGCTTGGGTGACCCCAGTCACCTCCAGGCCTGAGAGATGTGCCTGTCTCTCAGGTATGTGGGCAGAAAGCTGCTGCTGCACTTGCCCCCAGGCCATCCTCCCGCCCTGGCCACCTGGCTCCTAATGAGCCAGATGGCCGGCAGTCCCAGGGTCGTCCCTTCCGGGCCCATGCTGAGAGCTTGTGAGATCTTGGTAGGGTCTAAATCCTGGGCATGCGGAAAGGCAGCCTGGGCTCTCCCTCAGCTGGCTGCATTGCTCAGAGCTCAATCAAGCCTCGCAATAGCGAGCAGCAGCACACACCCCCACACACCATTCTGCTGTGGGGCTCACACCGCCTCTCTCCGGCTCTCGCCTCCCCAGAAGCTCCTCCATGTTCCCTCTCGATGTTCCTAACTGTAGTTGATGATGAATCTCCTGATCCAGGATCACTAGAGTTTAAGACAAAAGGTACAGTTTATCCAAAAAGAACTTTCTTTATCAAGAAACAAAGCACACAGACCTGTAATATAGTCAGTTCTCTTTACATGCAAGTTCGCTTATCTGTGAGGGGTAGAATTGCTACCTAGCTCTTGTTATCTAAGCCTCTGTTCTTGTTACTCACTCTGTAGAGACCTTCTGGAGGCTGCAGGGGCCTTTAGAATGGCTCCTGCAAGCAGCGCGGCTGCTTTAAAATGGCCAGCAGAAGCTTACACTGGCCTTTTAAAGGGATCCACGCTTGTTGCAGGCATCATTCTGAAGGCCCTTGCAGCCTCTGGAAGGTTTCTGCAGCTTTCAGAGATTTTATGACTTTTCTGTGGCACTTTGCTGATTTCCAGGGGGTCTATGCTGGATTCTTCTGATGGCAGATAAGGTACCCCTTCCCCCAGAGGATTGCACCTAACCAGCGGTATTATGCTGCCAGAATGCTGGGTGGGACATCCGGGTGATCAACAGCCCGCCCGTTGCGTTCCGGAGCGTTCCACTGTTTGCGTAACCAATTATGCCGCTTGCGTATGTTACGCAAATGGCGTAATGCTCTGGAACGCAACGGGAGGGCTGTCGATCACCCGGATGTCCCGCCCAGCATTCTGGCAGCATAACACTGCTGCACCTAACCCCATTTTACCTCATCAATGGTCCATTATCTGCAAATATGCTATTTATTAGGGTTTCCAGGAACCTAACCCTAGCAGATAATGAGAACCGACAGTGAATCACAATTGACAAAAAGCAATTACAGAATCATAGAAAGACATGCCCTGGTATCCTCTGGGGTTCCGTTCTGGAACTCCCCATGGACACCTGAAACCATGGATAATAGGGACGCCTTTTGAAAGATAGGGGAGCATCAGTGGTTTTGCTGCAACAAGTTTTTTAAAAAAGAGATATTTGTTTAATGTTCCCTTATCCTTTTGATAGGAGTCCCATTTCCCATGGTATCTGTAGATAACTTAAACCTGTGGATACCGGAGCACCCCTGTAATTGGAAGGGGCCTTCAAGGCCATGCAGTCCAAGCCCTTCTTGAAGCAGGAAAATCCTCTCTAGAATATCTCCAAAAAGTGATGGTCAAGCCTCTGCTTGAAGAGCTCCAACAAGGGAGAATCCACTCCTCTATAACCTGTTCAATCATCAAACTACTCTTACTGTTACGATTATGAACTCCTTCCAGACATCCAACCTAAGTCTTGCAAGTTGAGCCCATTTGATTTGGTTCTACTCTGAGGCAGAACAAACCTTTGCATGATTTTTAATCTGAATACAGACTAAAAGTGTACAGCAGGGCCCAAGAGAAGAGGGGGCAGGGGGTAAATTGTACCCAGGCCAGGGCCAAAATGGGGTTTAGGGGGCCTGAAAATGTCATGGCTCATTTTCCAATCTTACCAGGGCCCATGAAAGGAAGGGTGCAGGGGAACATCGTGCCTGGGCCTGCGGTAAAAAAGGTGGCCTGGGAGCATATGTTTGTATACCGTATATTGTGTGAAGACTAGCATTCACATTTTGTGTAAGACTACTAGTTTTATATATTGTAATTAATAGAAATTATGGTCCAATGATCATATAAAAGTATGATCCAATGGAGAAGGGGCCCATAATAAACTTTGTTTATAAACATGATAAAATGCTTCTCAGAGGTCCTGGTGTATAAGCCACAATGTAATGTCAAAAGGACTTTGCTGCATCATGGAACCTTGGTTTATGGCTTTGGTTAAATATTGCATTGCGTTCTGAGCACACAGAAACATGCATTGACCAATCTGGCTCGATTCGAGAAGGTCAAATATCAGAAGCTGGGGAGGGAAGACTGATGGTAGATGCATTGAACAAAGAAACTCTACTCTTGACTTGTCTTTGGTGTGCACCTGACATAAGTTATAACCTTGACTGACATCCCAGGTCTTATTTATGTTATGTTGTTGAGGGACGATGCTCCTGTAAAGAAAGGCCTTTGTTTTCATATCCCTAACCCTCTCCTCTTGCCTATGGTTTAGAAGATGTTAACCTTCACATACAAAGCTGTCTTATACAGAGCAAATTCCTAGGCAGGAGTGTCCTCTAGTGGCCACCACATGGTACTGTGCAGCTAACTTTGTCAGCCTTCTCACCTCTGGGCGGCTAGCTAACCTAGCGACTGGCGGGAGATGAAAACAGTGAAAGGACTGCTCCCTTCTGCTCCACTTTGTTTTTTTCCCCCTGAGGATAAATTCCCAGCTTCTACTGCCCTCCTGCTTTTGCTTTCCCAAGGTCTCCATCTGGCTATTGTAGCGAAGGTGGGAGCCTGCATCACTTCGAGACTGGCAGTGAATTAGGCAATCATACTGCAGAGCAGTTGGGCAGCCTTTGCCAGTCTGGCAAGAGTGTTCCTATTAGGTCTACAGTCTATTAAGGGCTAAATCTATTAAGGGCTTAATCCAGCGTGGGCAGTACGAGTGCGTTGTTCCAACGCCATCCCCGCACAGCCCAGAAGTGGCAACGCAAGCCAGTGAGCTGTGAGTTTACTCATTGCCAGTGTTGTGCTCCTTTTGGGTGAGGTGGGAAGGCAGTCCTGGGTGGGGGGAAGGGCAGAGTGGAGGTGGGACCAGTGGTGACCTTCACTGCTGCATCCTGGGCTCCATGTCGGGCTATGCTGCCCAGCACGGAGGCCCTCGCCTTCACGCCGGCTAAACAGCGGGCACAGAGGCAAGGAGATCCATCGCCTGCCCTGCGCCTTGACCCAGGGGAAAGGGACAAACATCCCTTCCTTCAAGGAGCCTCTGGTGGCTACCTGGTTGCTACTGTGCCCACAGCAGCCAGGCAGCTCAGGATTGGGCTGCCCGTCTCATATTTTTTTCCCCATTTCCCAAGGAGGAGAGGTTTTCCGTATTTCCTTTCACTTCTGAAAGTGAGCACATTGGTCTGCTCACTCTGCTATGCCTTCTTCACTCTTATCCAGAACCTTAAGCTTTCCCAAGAGGCTCCTCATGCTGGACATGCTCCTTGTGTTGGTATGGCTTAACACTGCAAGAACACCAAGGTACAAATAGTAATACTGTTCTAAAAATAATCGCTCAATCCTGTCCTGGGCCAGCCTTTGCTGAACGCTGTGGATTGGGTGCGGAACCCAGCGACAATGGAGAAGTAAATAAAAAATGAGCCAGCTGGAGGTCTCCTTGGAGTAAGCGAACATAGGTTCCCTTACCCCACGTAGAGCCCTGACAGGCCCTATGGGCCTACTTGGAGCTGCTCTGAGGCCTAGGAGAGGGATAGAATTCAGTGGCAGCCTCTGTCATCGTCCCTACCCCGCTCCTGGGGCTGAACCAGTGATGTCATGCAGGGGGAACGCGGGGGAACTCAGTTCCACTAGTTAAAATTAGGGCTGACTCCGCCCACTTCACTCTCCCTCCCCCCTCCCAATTCCTCTGCAAAGAGCTTTTCTTCTTGGTTGGCCGGCACTCAGAGGGTTAAAGGGAGCGACTCCAGATTCCTAGGGGGGCGAAGGCAGTGATGTCATTCAGGGGGAACGGACCAGAACGGGCGTTCCGGATCCTAACGGGCTCTGTGGCTGGTTCCGGGTTCCCAACAAGTGCCAATCAAAAATGAATTCCTGTGAATCATTTGAATGACACCACTGGGCTGAACCATCCCCAGGTCACCCTCCCCCCACCCAGTTTTGCTCCTCCTTGCGTTCCTAACCCCATCCCAGAACACCTTCCTGCTGCTGACTGGCCTCCTTGCCACAGCCTCCCTCTGGCTTTCGGAGTGGTGCAGAAGCCCAGCTGGTAGCCTCTCCACCCTTCCCAGCCCCCACCACATTTTTTTTCTTTTGTTCTTTTTAACATTTATTGCATAAGGAAAAAAGAGAACATCACCAAAACAACACTGAATAAACATAAGTGAAATGCCTATCTGCTAACACAGGGGTAGGCAACCACCAGAGATACGGGAGCTACTTAACAAAATAACTAACTGGCAAAGATCTGCTGTGATCCTCCATATTTAACTATAGAAAAAAGTGGCCAGAGCAAGAGGGCAGTGCAATACTTAAGTGCAGAAAAAAATTGCCAAAGGACCAGAGCAGGTCACCGAGGCTTGCTTGGGAGGGAGGGAGACTTTCTCAGAAAGTCCCCCACCCATGATGCTCCAGTGAGAAGGAGCCATCTTTCACTTTCTTTCCCTCCACACTTTGCCTGCACTGCCTCTCACCATCACGAGAAGCTGCTACTCTTGCTGTCCTGTCTGGCTGCAACCACCAGTCCTGCTCCAAGTAGCCACCTCGCAAGAGCACATGCTGGCCAAGAGCTCAGGGGCTCCAGGGTGGCAGCTGGAAAGGGTGGAGCTGGCCAGCTCTGTGCTCTCACAAGAGCAGGGAAGTCAGCAGTGGCATCGCTAGGAGGGTACAAGGAGTGCAGTCTTGTACGCTGCGTTCTGTTCGCTCCCGCCAGCCCTTTAAGGCCAGCGAGAGCAAACAGAACGCGGCGCCCCAGCTGCGTTCTTTCTGTTCGCTACCGCTGGCCTTAAAGAGCCGGTGGGAGCAAACAGAATGCAGCGCCGCCCAGCGCCCCGCCCCCCGCCTTGAGAAGCAGGAGGGGGCGCCTTTTTGCCAAAGTAGGCAAGTGATCTGCTTTTCGCCCATCCCCCTAGGCATAGGATTGCAGGGTGTTGCATGTTGTCTGAGATGTAAGGTATAGTGGTTGAAGTGTCAGGGTGCTGCTGCTGTATATAGTGTCAAAGAACTGAGGAATGGCTTAACTGGAAACTGTATTCCAAATATTGGAATAATTCTTGTTTTATTTTCTTACTAGCTTTTTGTTACCTGGCGTTGCCCGGGTAACAAACGTCATCAGGACTATCACCAAACAGCTGAGCGACCCCAAAAACTGTGGATTTGACACTAATGTCGGTCATTTCGGACATTTTATTTCGCACCCCTTCTCCCCACCCATGCCGATGGGGGCCGAATGTGGACTCGAACGGCATCGGGAGCGTGACCGTTAGTCTTGGTGACCATGGAAACTGTGGATCCGACGCCAATATCAGCCGTTTTCGATCGTTTTTACGTGGCACCCCCTTTGCACCCCCACCTGTGGGGGCGCTAGGGGGGTCGTACCCCCACAGTGTTTGTTGCCAGGCCGCGAGGCATACGCGTGCCACGTTTGGTGCACATTGCTCCAGGCGTTCCAGCGGGTCAGTGTGGATGTTTTATTTCGCACCCCTTCTCATCCCCCCACACTGAGGGGGGCCAAACCGGGACTCCAACGGCGTCGGGGGCGTTGCCGCTCATCTCGGCAACCCCGGAAACTATGGATTTGACACGATTTTTTACCATTTTCACATTTTACCATTTTACCCGGGGGTGCTAGGGGGGGCCTGATCCCCACAGTGTTTGTCGCCACCCACAAGGCATGCGCGCTCCAGGCGTTCCAGCAGGGCATGGTGGACGTTTTGTTTCGCACCACTTCTCTCCCCCACGCCGAGGGGGGCCCAAACCTGGACTCCAATGGTGTTGGGAGCATCACCACTCATCTCAGCAACCCTGGAAACTACGGATTCGATGCCAATTTCGGCCGTTTTCGACCATTTTCACGTAGGGCCCCCTGCGCACCCCACCCCTGGGGGCGGTAGGGGGCCCTGCCCCCCACAGTGTTTGTCACCAGGCTGCAAGGCATGCGCGTGCCGGGTTTGGTGCCCAGTGCTCCAGGCGTTCCAGCAGGGAATGGTGGACGTTTTGTTTTGCACCCCTTCTTGCCCCCCACACTGAGGGGGGACCAAACCCAGACTCCAATGGCGTTGGGAGTGTCATGGCTCGTCTCGGTGACCCCGGAAACTACAGATTCGACACGGATTTCCGCCATTTTCTACCATTTTCACGTGGGGCCCCCTGCAAAACCCCACCCCTGGGGGTGCTAGGGGGCCTGACCCCCCCCAGTGTTTGTTGCCAGACCGCAAGGCATGCACATGCCAAGTTTGGTGCGTGTCGCTCCAGGCGTTGCAGAGCCTATGTGGAACATAGATACATACATACAAACACACACACGTTCTCCTTTATATATATAGACTAGCTTTTTGGTACCCAGCATTGCCTGGGTAACAAATGTCATCGGGACTGTCACCAATCAGCTTAGTGACCCTGACAACTGTGGATTTGACAGTAATGTTGGTCATTTCTGACACTTTGTTTTGCACCCCTTCTTACCCCCCATGCTGAGGGGGCCCGAACCCGGACTGCAACGGCGCCAGGAGCATCGCCACTCGTCTCGGCGACTCCGAAAACTACGGATTTGATGCTGATATTGGCCGTTTTCGACCATTTTCACATGGGGCCCCCTGCACATCCCCATCCCTGGGGTCACCAGGGGGGTCATGCCCCCACAGTGTTTGTCGCCAGGCCGCAAGGCATGCGGATTCCGAGTTTGGTGCGTGTTGCTCCAGCGTTCCAGCAGGGCATGGCGGATGTTTTGTTTCGCACCCCTTCTTGCCCCCCATGCCGAGGGGGCCAAACCCGGACTCCAATGGCATCGCGAATGTCGCCACTCATCCTGGCGACCCCAGAAACTACAGATTCTATGACGGTTTTGGCCATTTTCGACCATTTTCACGTGGGGCCCCCTGTGTACCCCCACCCCCGGGGGTGCTAGGGGGGCCTGACCCCGGCAGCATTTGTCGCCAGGCCGCAAGGCATGCGTGCACCGTGTTTGGTGCGTGTCGCTCCAGGCATTGCACACACACACGCACGCGCACACGCACAAACACATACGTTCTTCTTTATACAGAGAGACTAGCCTTTTGTTACTCGGTGTTGCCTGGTTAACAAATTATCCCAAGCTTCTATTATACAGGAAAAGGAATGAATTCTATCTATAGTGTCAAATCGAAGTAAGTTTATGTACAGGTCATTAAAAGTATAAGTGCAGTATAAAAAGTATAAAGTAAAATCTTTTACAAATTCCCTATAACATTAATTTAACGCAAAACTTGATTATAAACCACATTTTTAGTTTCACTTCCAGGAGCAAGAATAAATAAATTCTTGGGTGAACCCACCCTTGAGCAAGCAACATAAAGTTGTCTGTGGGAGAAACAGGGCGATCTCAAATCCATGCCGCAGTACATAATAGAGTGCCCCTGTGACTTGTTGATCATGACCGAGAATGCAAGTCTCACTGGAAATTGCAATCTCTGAAAGTTAAAAGGGAGATCTGTTGGAATGAGTGTCATCCATGGGATAAAAACTGTTTCACCTTCTCCCTTTCCTGTTAAGATAGTCGCTTCAATTACATGACCCAGCATCTTCTTGACACACAGCCTTGTGCTGTTGCATAGTTTTGGTGGGTCGAGTTTCCGTAGTAAAATACTTGGAGATCCCACATTAAGTAAAAGACGATGTGGTGGCAATGCAGCCGGATCAAGTGAGTTTAGGAAGTCTGATTAGATGGGAAATTGACGACCTCATTGGCATCTACTACGGTATCGACTACACCTGGTAACATAGCAAATATTTGAGTGGAGTCCAAGACTGGGGCATAATGATTTCTAAAAATTCTCAGAAGGTTCTACAGAGTTCTATTCGACTAAACTTGGGCTTTAATGTCATCGGGACTGTCACAAATCAGCTCAGCGACTCCGAAAACTATGGATTCAACACTAATATCGGGCATTTACGATTATTTTTACATGGCACCCCCTTCCCACCCCCAGCCCCAGGGGTGCTAGGGCTGCCATACCCCCACAGTATTTTTCTCAGATCGTAAGGCATATGTGTAAAGTTTGGTGTAAATTGCTCCAGGCATTCCAGAGTTATGCTGGAACATACACACACACACGGACATTTAATTTTGCACCCCTTCTCACCCCCCACGCTGATGGGGGCTGAACCCGGACTCCAACGGCGTCGGGAGCGCCGCCGCTCATCTCGGCGACCCCGGAAACTACAGATTTGACACCGTTGTCAGCTGTTTTCGATCATTTTTACGTGGCACCCCCTTCGCACCCGCACCCTTGCGGGTGCTAGGGGAGTCTCACCCCTACAGTATTTGTCGCCAGACCATAAGGCATATGCGTACCAAGTTTAGTGCACATCGCTCCAGGCGTTCCAGCAGGTCACGGTGCGCGTTTTATTTCGCACCCCTTCTCGCACCCCACGCCGACAGGGGCCGAACCCAGACTCAAACAGCATCGGGAACGTCGCCGCTTGTCTCAACAACCGCGGAAACTATGGATTCAACGCCGAGATCGGCCGTTTTCGATCATTTTCACGTGGCACCCCCTGCGCACCCCCACCCCTGGGGGCGCTAGGGGGGTCGTATCCCCACAGTGTTTGTTGCCAGGCCGTAAGGCATATGCGTGCTGAGTTTGGTGTGCATGGCTCCAGGCGTTGTGGAGCCTATGCGGAACATACACACATTCTTTTATATATATATATAGATCCTTATTTTTATTTTATTTTCTTCCACACCACTAGGGGAAATGCCATCCAAGAAACCATTTTTTTTTCTTAGGGACTGTAAGAAGGCAACCTTCAGATCTGACTTCAGCAACATTCTCCATGAAAGTGGCTGAAAGGCTTCTTCGCTGAGTCATATTTTCAGAAGCTGAAATGGTATTGATTCAAAGGTGTTTGTTGTTGTTCAGTCGCTAAGTCGTGTCCGACTCTTCGCGACCCCATGGACCACAGCACGCCAGGCCTCCCTGTCCTCCACTAGCTTCCGGAGTTCACCCAATTTCATGTTCATCGCTTCGGTGACACTATCTAACCATCTCATCCTCTGCCGCCCCCTTCTCCTTTTGCCTTCAATCTTTCCCAGCATGAGGGTCTTTTCTAAAGAGTCCTCTCTTCTCATCAGGTGGCCAAAGTATTGGAGCTTCAGCTTCAGCATTTGTCCTTCCAGGGAGCAATCAGGCTTGACTTCCTGTAGGATGGA
>JAJKFI010039762.1:0-35015 GCA_029204185.1 Lerista edwardsae | reverse complement strand
TCTGTGTATTCTTGCCACCTCTTCTTAATCTCATCTGCTTCTGTTAGGTCCTTGCCTAAAGGTGTTTACTTTCTCTTGAATTCCTCTCATGCTTTCTGACTCCATTAATGTCACAGATGCGATAAGGCTGGTTGCTCACCGTTGAGACTGCCGGTCATTTTATTGCTCTGGCGTGAAGGTGTTACTGTTGAAGGGAGATCAATACAAATTTCAAAAGCTCCTCAAACGTTTCTAATACCTTATTATATAAAAATTAGATATTTTTATATAATAGATAGAGCATTGGTTCCCAAACTGTGGGTCAGGACCCATCAGTGGGTTGTAAGACAATTTCAGGTGGGTCGTGAAGCACCTAGAGCAGCCATATTGAAAATATGGGAAGATGGGATGCTGGAAAGGGCTTGTTTTGCTTGTATTGAGTCAAGTTTGGAAATAGGCTTTTTTTTCTTTTTGATTCAGGGCTCAATTCAGAAAGTACATGTGTACCACTGGCTAAAAGTATCATGAACATGCCATAAAGCACGTCTGTGACACTAACGCTTGCGCTGGGGCGGCGCTCACTCAGTGTACATGAGTCAGTGAAAAATGTGTGTTCCCATCCCTGGCTATGCCATACAGCAGTTGTGGGCACCATCCTAAACGGAGTTAGGCCGGCATAAACTAAGCCAGCAAAGTTTGGCCTCCACCAGGGACACTGTAAAGCAGTGGTCAGGGAACAGGGGTAAATTACCCCAAATGGGGTAAAAATGAAATTCCTGGGGGTAATGGACAGATAGGAGTATGCCCCGCCCCCTTTTCCCTCATCCTTCCTTCATGACCAACATTCTCTCTTCTGACCAGTGGGAAGTTCCTCTCATGCTTGATGGATTTCCCTTGCTTCCAATAGGAGATTAGAAGCGGCAAGGTATTTGGCCCCCAATAGGCATTGTTCCCCTCCCTTCCCAGGCGGCAAAGAAGACCGTGGTTATTGATCCTGCTGCTGGTAGAGGGAGAAGGAAGCAACAGCAGAGAAAATGGCGGCCGTGGCTGCAACTGCGGTGGTGCCGGGTGATGGGGGAGCCGGCGAGGCCAAGCCTATTCCGGGCAGCGAGGCCGGCGCAGACCTGCTCCTGGCTGGCACTCAGGCAGCCGTGGAGTCGGTGGTGCTCTATGCCAGGGAAGAGCCCGAACCAGCTCTGGGTGGGGAGGCTGAGGAGCTGCTGCAGTCACCGCCACCCAAGAGCCCGGCAGGGACACGAGACGTGCAGGCGTGGGGGAGGCTCTGGTGAGCGGCTGAGGTGTGTGTGCATGTGCCCACAGGCGCGCACGTGTTGTGTGTGCGTGTGCGTGTTGAGAGGACTTCTGTGGACGTGCCTCTTTGCTTGTGAGCAGCTAGGGCTCTCCCTGGGTTTGCCTTGTCTTGCTGTCCCAAGGAGTGGGGTGGGCGGGCGAGCGAGTGGAGGGAGGGCTGGGGTGCCTGCACCTGCGCAGGGAGTCAGGGACACAAAGAGAGGCGGGAGGCAACGAGGCAAGGCGAACAGCTACCCCAAGCCACCTGTTCTCAAGCAAAGGTCTACATGCTCCCCTCCTCTGCAATTTGATGTCTTTCTTTTGGGATGGTTGAGATAGCCAGGGAGAGGAAACCAAAAGGATGGAGAGGGCTGGGGGCATCCTTCTTATTAGGCCAATGCATTTGGGGCTTTCTTGGCTTAGGAAAACAGCCACTAAGTCTGGGGACGTGAGCAGGGCCGGCTCATCCATAAGGCCAACTGGGGCACCCACCTCAGGTAGCAAACTGATGATGGGTTCCCCCCTCCCTGCCTCCACTGCAAGAGGGGAATGGAACAGAATAGGTAATGAGGGGGCACAGCTGGCTGAAGTGATGGGGCTGACTGAGACAGCCCAATTGTGCTGCCTGCCCCTCCACCCCATACACAGGGGATTGAAGAGCACTTGGTTGGAGAGGCTCTCTTAACCCCTCCCCACAACCTGCCCTTTCACCAGGCCCCGCCTCCCTGTCTTAGGCTCCACCCACTCCATTTCAGACTATGGGCAGTGACCCTGCAGAAGTAGGGCCGGCCCATCCATGGGGCAACGGGCTGTGGATTGACCGTGGCACCTTCTCCCTCTTCCACCCACCGACCCGGCTCGGCTCCTCCTATTCTTCATCCCGTGGTGTTGCAGAGAACAGGATGGGACAGGAAGTGGGGAGGAGAGGGAAAGAGCAGGTGTCCTCCGCACGTCCTCCCTGGTTTGTTCCCTCCTTCTGTTTTGATGTCAGAGAGGAAGAGGAGCCGAGGAGGGCCAGAGGGTACCCTCTCAGGAGAAGGGGCCATCTCAGGCTTCGTTGCTCCCTCCCCCCCCCGCTTAACGCTGCCCCCTTCCCTATTAGCCCGCCATGAGATCAAAGACAGAAGCCCCCGGTTGGGTTGCTCCTCATTTCACCCGTCCTTTCCCACTCTTCCTAGCTAATCTCCTCCCTCCCTCTCCCCGCAGACAGGGGGGCATTGGGGAGGGTCTCCGCTAATCGCCACAAAGGCTCCCGGCGGCTAATGAGAGCTGGCAGTTCCAGGCCGCCCGCGGGAGCACGGAGGCCGCCGCGACCACAACCCTGAACTGGGCCATGATCTCATTGGCCAGCTGGGTGATTTTGCCAGTGTGGGGGGGCAGACGCAGACCCGGCCCCCCTTCGACTCCTGTGAGAAATAGAGTGGGGGGGGAGGAAGAGGCAAGCCGGAAACGGGGGCTTGGCCTTGCAGGGAGCCTGGGTGGTCTCCTGGGCTGATGGGTCTTGGGGGGCCGGCAGGGCTGCGGCAGCCCAGCGGGGAGGCCCCCGACTGCCCCACCTGCGCCACTCAAACTGCCTCCCGTGGGGCGGCTGCTTTTGCACTCAGCCTGCCCTCCGCCTTGCCAGGGCGCAGGGTGGAAATGGTCTGGCTGCGGAGCGGCAAGCTGACTTGCTCCCTGCACTGTTGGAGAGCTGCATGAAGCTGGGGGTTGACAGCAGTGGCATCTCTACAGGGAGGGCAGAGCTCTACGTCTTGCAAGGAGCCTCACCTTGCAGTGGAAATCCCTCCTCTCCCTGCACCGTTTCAGCCAATCCTCACAGGGAAAAGCAACGTCTTGGCGTTGCTTACTGGCTACAGCAGCAAGGGAGAGGAGGGATTTACATGACAGGGTAAGGCTCCTTGCAAAACTTAGAGCTCTGCCCTCCCTGTAGATACGCCAGTGATTAAGAGCATCAGAAGAGCCCCTGTGCTGGGTCAGGCCCAGGCCGCACCGATTGCAGCTTCCTGCATCTCACAGCGGCCCTCCAGATGCCTCAGGGAGCACACAAGGCCACAAGATGCCTGCATCCTGCTCCCACTCCCTTGCATCTGGCAGGTCAGACGGAGCCCACTTCGAGACGAGGAGGTTACATATATATTCATCTTTGCTTGTAACCTGCGATGGACCTTTCCTCCATCCATCTGTCCAATCGCCTTTGAAATGCATCTAGGCCAGGTGCCATTGCCACATCCTGGCAAGGAGTTCCACTGACTAATTCTGCTGGGCAAATAAATGTTTTATTGTGTCTGTTTTATCCGGGGATCTGGAGAAAGCCACCCCGGTCTCTCCTGCCACTTGGAATCGGGGAAGCTGTGGACATTCTGGCTGCTGTGACGGCCTGGATTGTGGTTCGAGTCCAGAGGTGTTGTGGGCTCCTACGGGTCTGGGCTTGCACTCCACCCTCTCTAGGCAGGGCCCCACTATCCTCAAAGGAGCATCTTGCTTTAAAAGAAACAAACCACCCAGGCTTGCAAATCTGGACACCTGGGAATCAGTCCCATTAAACTCAGTGGGGCTTACTTCTGAGTAGACAGGCCTAGTATAGGATCGCACCGCGAGTGAGTTCATGCCATGATTTGAAGTGGGGACTATTTTCTTTGCCCCTCAACTATCCCAAGTCCTTCTTGCCAGTTGAACTTAGCAAGATCAAATCCACGCAGAAGACATCGAGCCCGTTTAATTAAATTGATTTAATCGTATCAATGCGCAGTCGTCTAACTGCGAGATCGAAGGCAGAGTTTGCTCATTTTAACATTTAATTACCGCACAGCGCTGGTGGCGTTTGAT
Source organism: Lerista edwardsae (assembly GCA_029204185.1). Taxonomy (NCBI): domain Eukaryota; kingdom Metazoa; phylum Chordata; class Lepidosauria; order Squamata; family Scincidae; genus Lerista; species Lerista edwardsae. Next base: position 30,920 of record JAJKFI010039762.1, on the reverse strand, counting down.
TAAAAACATGCAGATTTCTTGTCTTTTGGGAGATGGGTTGATCAGGACAGTCACTGCTTCAAAGCAAATGAGTTCAGTTGCGGGGAGGTGGGGTGTCAAGTGTGGGGAGCCAGTGTGGGTGAAAGGGAGTGGCACCCCTATTTCCTGTGGATTTTGTGGATACAGGGTGTTATTATGAAGAGGGATCAAAAAAGATAAATATTAGCCTGGGTGGTTTGTTTTTTTTACTAATGTGTATTGGGCCAGCCCGGTCCATCTATGAGGCCAACTGAAAAGGTCGCCTCAGGCAGCAGGTTTCTGCCCACTTTCTTGCCTTCATTGCTCCTCCTTCTCCATCCACTCCCTGGATTGGAAGAAGATGATAGAGAGGAAGAGGAAATTTGGAGAGGAGGGGAGTGCTGAGAGAGAGAGAGAGAGAGAGAGAGAGAGAGAGAGAGAGCGCACTGGAGAGGCTGGCACAGCCAAAGGGAAGGGGACTGCATTTGGCATGCTGCGTCAAGCGCCAGAGGTCTTGGGCTGTCCCCATACTAGTTTTTTCCTCTATAAATATGACATGCTTATGGGGCTTATATATGGGGCTCTTCAGCCTAGAAAAAAAGGTGCCTGAGGGGGGACTTGATTGAGACATACAAAATTACGCATGGGATGGATAAAGTGGATAGAGGGAGGTTCTTTTCCCTCTCTCACAGCACCAGAACCAGGGGACAGCCACTAAAATTGAGCATTGGGAGAGTGAGAGCAGATAAAAGGAAATACCTTTTTGCCCGTCCAAAGCTTGACCTGCTGAATTTCCGCTTGCTTGCACAGCCTTAACACGTGTAATAATTAGAGGTGTTCTTAATCTTTGGGTTTTTTCCTCACAATTTGGTTCCCCCCCCCAGGAAAAAAAAGTACAGAAAGCAGTTATGTGTGTGTGTTTTTAATTCCAAAGGTGCATTTTAATAAATTATGATTATAAATTATAATTGCTTTCAAACTATACTAGGCCAGCTTACAGTGACCAAAAAGATCAACACCTTTTTCACAGATGTTGATAATTTTGTTCTTTTACAAAAATGAGAAGTGCAGAAAGTAGTGTGATGTGGGTTTATTTTGTTCTCACACACTCACAGGCTGCAATCCTATCCACACTTACTGGGGAGTAAGCCTTATTGACTATAATTGGACTTACTTCTGAGTAGACATGCATCCCCTTCATGGATCACTGCCTTGTCGTGGCTAAGGGGCTTGAGTAGCTCAATGAAGCTGTGAGCTCTGCCATGTAGGGTTACCCAAGATGGACAGGTCATAGTAGGGAGTTCTGACCAAACATGATCTGCTGGAGAAGGAAATGGCAACCCACTCCAGTACTCTTGCCAAGAAAACCCCATGGATACAGTACTAAAAGGCTAAAGGATATGACACTGGAAGATGAGACCCTCAGGTCGGAAGGTGTCCATTATGCTACCGGGGAAGAGCAGAACACAAGTACTAGTAGCTCCAGAAAGAGTGAAGTAGCTGGGCCAAAACCGGAAGCTCGAACCTGACATCCTGGAGTGTGAAGTCAAGTGGGCTTTAGAAAGCACCACTAACAACAAAGCTAGTGGAGGTGACAGCATTCCAGCTGAGTTACTCAAAATCTTAAAAGATGACACTGTCAAAGTGCTGCACTCCATATGCCAGTAAATTTGGAAAACCCAGCAGTGGCCACAAGGCAGGAAAAAATCAGTTTACATTTCAATCCCAAAGAAGGGCAATGCCAAAGATTGCTCGAACTACCGCACCATTGCACTCATTTCACATGCTAGCAAGGTGATGCTCAAAATCCTACAAGCTATTCTTCAGCAGTATGTGAATCGAGAACTACCAGAAGTGCAAGCTGGTTTTCGAAGAGGCAGAGGAACTAGAGATCAAATGGCCAACATTCACTGGATCATGGAGAAAGCAAGAGAGTTCCAGAAAAAAACAAACATCTAATTCTGCTTCATTGACTACGCTAAAGCCTTTGATTGTGTGGATCACAACAAACTGTGGCAAGTTCTTGACGAGATGGGAGTACCAGACCACCTGATCTGCCTTCTGAGAAACCTGTATGCGGGTCAGGAAGCAACAGTTAGAACTGGACATGGAACAACCGACTGGTTTCAAATTGGGAGAGGAGTACGATAAGGCTGTATCCTGTCACCCTGCTTATTTAACTTATATGCAGAGTACATCATGAGGAAGGCAGGGCTGGATGATTCACAAGCTGGAATCAAGATTGCTGGGAGAAATATCGACAACCTCAGATATGTGGATGATACCACTCTAATGGCAGAAAGTGAGGAAGACCTAAAGAACCTTCTGATGAATGTGAAAGAGGGAAGTACCAAAATTGGCTTGAAGCTCAACATTAAAAAAACAAAGTTCATGGCAACCATTCCCATCATTTCCTGGCAAATAGAAGGGGAAGAAATGGAAGCAGTGACAGACTTTATTTTCCTGGGCTCCAAGATCACCGCAGGTGGTGACTACAGCCATGAAATTAAAAGACGTTTGCTTCTTGGGAAGAAAGCTATGGCGAACTTAGACAACTTAATCAAAAGCGAGACATCAATCACCCTGCCAACAAAGGTTTGCATAGTCAAAGCGATGGTTTTCCCAGTAGCAATGTATGGCTGTGAGAGCTGGACCATATGGAAGGCAGAGCGCCAAAGAATAGATGCTTTTGAATGATGGTGTTGGAGAAGACTCAAGAGTCCCCTGGACTGCAAGGAGATCCAATTGGGCAATCCTCCAGGAAGTCAAGCCTGATTGTTCCCTGGAAGGACAAATACTGAAACTGAAGCTCAAGTACTTTGGCCACCTCCTGAGAAGAGAGGACTCTTTAGAAAAGACCTTCATGCTGGGAAAGATGGAAGGGAAAAGGAGAAGGGGGCGGCAGAAGAGGAGATGGTTAGTGTCACCGAAGCAACGAACATGAAATTGTGTGAGCTCCAGAAGCTAGGGGGTCGCGAAGAGTCGGACATGACTTAGCGACTGAACAACAACAAGACATGCATAGGTTTGCATGCGTAGGATAGCAATACCACCAAACATTGCTGGTGTTTTCTGAGAGTGCAGAATCCTTGACACAGGTGAGGGTGATGTTATAATAATGCTGAATTATTATCCCCCTATTGCAGAAAGGAAAAAACTGAGGGCACAATCCTAACCAGGAGTGAGGCCGGCCCAGTTAGGCCAGCAAAGTTTGGCCAGCACTAGGAACCCTGAAAAGCGCATTTGGAGCTCTTTCGGAGTCAGGGAGGATGGCGCACATTTGTGTTCTGGCCTCTGTGACTCCTAGGGTGGTCCAAACGTGCTTTATGGTATTCCTTATGCCAGCCAAACATTTGCTGGCCTAACTGCGCTGGCCTAACTCCAGGTTAGGATTGCACCCTTTGTAAAAATATTGATTTTTATACGGGTACGCTTTGGCTGTGTAAGGGTTAACGTCGCCGGCAAGGCCCGTAAAAGAAGAGGGGCGCTGTGGCCATGCCAGGGTTAACCTGCAAGGGGCTCTTTGGCCATGCAGGAGTTAACTTCTCCCTCAAAAAGGGGGGCAAAAGCAGGGTCTCAACCGGGCTCCTGCCATTGCGAGCCACGGGAGTCCCTGCGCTGTACGTGCGAGGCCACTGCGGCTACTGGGACTCGAACTCAGCCCTTCCGGGCGGCTCAGCGCCCCGTGGCTGCGCACAATCCCTCTGAGCCACACGCTCCTCGCACTGACCCCCGCTTCGGAACTAATATTTCACTGGATGCCAGGCGGGGATGCTGGGGGAGGGGGACTACCTCGAGCCCTGCGATTGGCTGGTTCTGCAACATGCAAAGCAGCTCCGAACCCACCGCGCGTCACACAGATCACACACACCGCGCGCGCGCTAAGGGTCCTGGACGGGGCCACTCTCCGCGCCCTCCAATTCCCGCCTGTAACCCATACAGCATCAAGGTTGAGGACTAGCGCCTTGAGCTATCTGGAGGCGGCTGAAAGACCAGCTCGCAGTGACTCCACCGCAGCAGGAGCGGTCGGGGACTCGGAGGGGTGTTGTCCTCCTTCTCTCCGGCGGGCCTCTGCCCAACCCGTGTGCCAATCAGGGCCCCTTCCAAGTTCCACTTGCAGCGCATTCTTGGCAGGTTGCGGACTAGCGCCTTGGGTTGCCTAGCGGCTGTTGAGAATCCAAATTGCATTGACTGGCCGCAGCAGGAGCGATGGGGAGTAGCGATGCAGCCTTGCAGGTCCCAAGGGGACAGCTCCCGAGCGGCAGCGAGCCTCGCCGGCTGGGGCTGCAGCAGCAGGGTCTCTGCCCCGCACGTGTGCCAATCAGGTCCCTCGAGGACTGGAGGTGGGCGGGAGGAAGCAAGCCCCGCCCTCCTGTCAACCCTCCTGCCTTCACCCTAAACCTCGCCCCCCGCCCCCACCGAAATCTCACCTGCGGCGCCTCTTTGGAATCTTGAGATACAGCAACTTGATTAATAAATAAAACACTTTCAACATTGAAAGAGCCGCGGCCGAGCCCTGGCCGGATCCAGCGTCACTCTCTGCACAGCGCTGTTCTCGTCCCCGTTTTCCAGACTTCCAGGCTTGCATTCCTCGTTCATGGAGACGACGCAGAAAAGGGCTCCGAGCAGCGGGGGTTTGTCTCCCTCTAGTGGCCGAAATTGAGATTCCTTTTTCGGTGACACCTGCGCCTGCCTTTTCGCCACCGCCCCCCCCCCCCGCCATAAATGTGTCTCAATTTTCCCACCCAAGTGGATTTTGATAGGCATCTTGGTTCACCCCTAACCAAGGAACTGAACGAGGAACATAAGAGCCTCAACAGAGCCCTGCTGGATCAGGCCCAGGGCCCGCCTAGTCCAGCTTCCTGCATCTCTCTGTGGCCCACCAGATGCCTCAGGGAGCCCACAAGAGCCCTGCATCCTGTGGCCGCTCCCTGGTACCTGGAATGTCAGAGACAGGCCCCTTCTAGAACCAGGAGGTTGCGCACACCCTTCATGGCTGGTCACCTGCGACGGACCTTTCCTCTATCAATCTGTCGAGTCCCCTTTTCAAGGCAGCCAGGCCAGATGCCATCACCGCATCCTGTGGCAAGGAGTTCCACAGACTAATTACACAGTGGGTCAGGAAGAAGTTCCTTTTTTCTGCTCTCCCTCTACGCACTTCATCCATCTCACGCACGGTTTTATGCGCCCCGAGGTTTCTGGTTGTGATACATCCAAGAAAGATTTCCCTGGTGTCCCTCGCCTCTAGGCTTATTTTGTGTCCCACCTTTCTCCCGTCTAGCTCAGCATCGTGGAGCACTGACTGGCAGTGGCTCTGTAGGGTTTCAGGCCAAATTCTTCCTCTGCCCCACCCAGAGGTGCTACCACCAGGGATTGAAACTGGGTCCTTTTGCACACAGATCAGGGGTGGCTGTCTGTCCCGCTGGCATTTGTGGCAAAGAGAATGCCAGGCCAGCCTGATCCAGTCAGGCAAGCAGTTCTTCTCTGGAGAGATCGAGCCACAATTGCTAAATGGAACCTCCATGTTCAGGAGCAGCCTACCTCTGAGTGCTTTATATTGGTGGGACAAGAAATAGCGAAGTAAGGGCTGCTTCTGTACGCTGATTGTGGACTTCCTGGAAGCACCTTACTGTCCCCCTTCGGAAACAGGATGCTGGTGTAGATAGATGCTAGTCCAGTGGTGTCATCTAAATGATTTAACAACAGGTACTCACTTTTGATTGGCATGTGTCGGGACCCGCCCACCGGAAATGATGTCATAAGCCGGAAGTGATGTCGTGGCAGGAAGTGACATGCAAAAAGCCTTTTTTGAGGCCTCAGACAATTTTAAACTGACCCAACAGTTGCAACAGTATTCCACAGCACCCCCAGAACATGTTAAGGAGGCCTGGCATCATGTTAAAGTGACCCAACAGTTCCAAAACCCCAGAGCAGCTCATTTTTCAGTGGCAAGGCAAGGCAAGGCTCCGCTTGCTGCCTGCCTGGCTCTGAGAACGTGCAGGCAACTCAAACGTGCAGGAAATTCAAACATTGCAGGGGGCGGAGTCGATGAGTGGGCGGGTGAATGGGTGGGGCCAGCCATAATCCTAGAAACCGGTACTTGCGTACCCCCGCGTACCCCCTGCATGACATCACTGCTTGTACCCCATCATTGCCTGCCCTCCTGGTGGAGGATAATGTCCAAAATCTGACATCACATTCATGGAGTCTACGTTGTAGGCCCCTTGCATGCCCATGTTTCTCTATCTCCATGATCTCAGACTCCCATTTCTCTAGCAGTTCCAATGCTGTTAATGTGATGTTATGAGTGTAATCTGCTTTGTGAACTTGCAGTACATAAATATTCTCCATAATAGTAATTCATAATAGTAGAAGGGGATTTAGGATGCTATAAATACATGAAACACAACATATAGACACAATTAACTTAACCTCTGACGTTTTCAGATGCTTACAAAGAGACTAATAAGTGGATGTAGGTGTATACAGGTAAATGGTGTTCCATTTCATTGAAACTTGTACTGAGATTTTCTTTCAACGTGAACGTTAGAGTCCCTCCCATAACAGCAATGTCTCACCACTAACCTAGAAAAACTTTCTAAGAACATATCCCATTATGAATGAATAGAAAAACAAAAGCTGGAAGCAGAGATTTAAAGAAGGATAACAACAGTATGAGACATTGGTGCCCATGATTATGGTGCCCGTGACTTGTTTATTTTGTTCTGCTATCACCTCTAGTCAAACTAGTTTCATGTGTTCTTGAAACTGTACAATAACCAGTGAAACCTGTTTTGCTGAGACTTGTTTCCTTATCATGAAGTCAAACATTCAATAATCACTACTTTTTTTCTTTTTATAAGTCTTTGGATTTCTTCTCTTGCAGGACAGCAGAGTCTCAGTAATCCATGAAGTTTAAAAGCCCGCATTCTCAAGAAAACTGTACAATGAGGCTTTAGGCTAGACATGAGGAACTACTTCCCACATGTAACAGCTGTCTGGCATTGGAACAGGCTGCCTTGTGCTGTTATGGGGTCTCCCTCATTGGAGGTTTTCCAGGAGAGGCTGAACAGCCATCTGTCAGGGGATTGAACTAGATCAGGGTTCTTCAACCTGTGGGTTGGGACTCCAGTGGGGTCAGGAAGCCTCATTTGGGGGAGAGGGGGTCACATCAACCTTTCAAAGCCTGTGCAAGAGGGGACTTGGATTTAATCCAATAATGGTACTGCCTTGTCAAAACTGAGTTCTTAACAGAAACCTGCACAGCTTCTTCTGTCTGGTCCCACAGCTCCTATGGGCAGCCCTGTTCAGGTTTGTTATGATGATACACCACACGGTTGTTGTGAAGATACACAAAGTTGGGGGAAATGGGACAGGTGGATGGTGGACAGTGATGGGGATAGATTGGGTTCTGGGAGGAGGATTGGCGGAGGGTCCCCAGTCTCATTTATGTATCTATTTGTGTTTTTGTTTATTGGGGTTGCAGCACAAAAAAGTGTGAACTAGTTCCACCAAGCTAGATTTTTCCTAAGCCAGCTCTATGAACCCAACCTTATCCAGCATTGGCGCAGCAGCTCCAAATGACAGTCACTGCATCCTCTGCTCAGTAGAGTCTGCCAGATGTGAGCAGGCTGGAGGTCTCCTTGTGTAAGGGGATTGCGCCCCCCCCCACCATCGCCTCCCTGCTCCAGCGGCCTCCTACCTCTGCTTTTTTAACGCTATATAAGGACTTCTGGAGAGGCCTCTTTGGCCTTCAGAAAACTGCCAAGGGGAGTCAGCAGGCATGATGGGCAGCACCTTCAGGAGGGGGCAGCACCCCTGGAGGTGTGGCCTCGGATTCCGCCCCCCCCCTGGAATGCCACTGTGCCATATCTTATCACGGTTGCTGCGCTGGCAGTAGGGCAGCCTAAGATCAGGCTGTATGCTTCTACAAGAAAGAAAGAGTTCTTGAAATAATTCCATCATTAATATTTTGTAGCTGTTTGCTTGCAGCAAAAACTGCAGTATTTTTTAGCTGAGGAAGAACAGCATGGGATTTTAACTTTCCAACATGCATTCTTGGTTTTGAAAGAATTTTGTGAACTCCTGTGCAAGAGAATGCTTGGCTTCTATGTTTTTAATACTAAACTGTTTAAAGAGAAGCAGATTCCCAAAACAGAATTATGGAGAAAGTGTCTCTTTTCCGTTGCCTCCCTAATTTAAAAAACACAGTTGCATTCTCCACCTTTTAATGAGAAGGTTCTCTAAATATAGCTTGGGAACATGTTATCCGTTCACAAACTATTTGGTTTATTTTTAAAGCCTAAAGAAATTTACTCCAAGTACAAACATCTCATTTGAAGAAAGGCTTTACACTATTTGTAACTTATAGTCCAATATGCCTTGCCTGTGTTTGGTTGCTGTATTATGCAATCATTTTAAATAATAACATTAAAAACAAAATGTTCAAAGGAAAGAAGTGCAATATCTCAAGAGAAAAATGATTACATGTGAACACTTTCTGGCATTAAGATTAATCTAGACCAGGAGCTCTCCAAATGTTTCAGTACCAGGGCCACAGCATATATTTTAGACGCTTTGGGGAGCCAAAAAAATCAGTTTTTGTGAGTGAATGAATGAAATTTAGATGAATGAATAAGTTTTACCTGAAACTGTTTTGTAATCAGCATGATCAGATTCAGAACAAAATGTGACAATTAAAAGAAGTAATGCCATGCTTAAACTGAGAATGATACATAATGAGTAAAAATGTCAGACATTAGCAAATACTCTGAGCAAAAAAACAAGTTGCAATGGGCTGGATAAAATCTTGTGGAGGGCCAGATGTGGCCCCCAGGCCTCAGTTGGGAGACCCATGATCTAGATCAGGGGTCTCCAAACCTTTTAGCCAGAGGGCAGCATCAAGTATCTGGCATGTTGTCGAGGGTCAGAAAAATAAATGAATAAATAAATAAATAAATGAAAAATTTAAATAAATACATTAGAGATGGAACTTGAATGAATGAGAGCGCAATCCTATACTGCGCTGGATTGGCAAGGCCGGCAGGCCTGTGCCAAATCGTAGCACAGTATAGTGGAGGCTGGAGCTTCCCAACTGCAAGGGCACATTCACGCCCTTACCGTTGGGGAGGCTCCAGCCTCCCCTATGTGCTCCTCGGATCTGCGCCTAATAAACAGCAGGCGCAGTTCCAAGGAGACCGTGAGGCCTGAATCGGGGCCGCACACCCTCCTGCATGGGTTTAGGATTCAGCCTTATGGCCAAATCTGGAGCCCGCCCTCCCGCCGCCCACAATCTCCCTCCTGCTGCTAATTGCACTGCCGCCCAAGAATGGAGCCTCCCTTGTGCCGGCTGGTGAGAGGTTCGGTGTGGGCGCAATGGGACCAGTGCTGCCTGCAGCGCCGGTCCCGTTGCTCTAGCGCCGACACAGGGGTGCCGCGTTGCGCTGCGTCGACACTACGTCAGGGCTAGGATTGCCTTGTGAATGAATGAATGGGCTCAAAGTTCCAGGATTATTCCAAGCACCAACATACACCACAGAAATACAGCACACACTTTAACAGACTCCCATTCCCCCCACCCCACAAGCAGCTTACTTATAGGTGCTGGAGTACATATCTCAGAACCAGCAGATCACAGGAAAGGAAACATCCAGAACATGAGGGCCAGGGTGGCCTCCCTGACCTGCCAAAAGCCAACTAAGACCTTCAGCAGGCCTAAAAACATCACATCTGTGAAAAACAGGAGGTGACTATTTTCAGCTTTCCAAAGGCATTCTGAGGGCTGGGGAGGCTTTGCACACAACCAGAGCATAGCTTGGAGGGTGCAGCCCATGTCAGCAAGGTCAGGAGGACCAAAGGCTCATAGGGGACCAGGGGCTGGATAGAGGTTCTCCGAGGGCCACATCTGGCTCCTGGGCAGGGATTTGGAGTCCCCTGATCTAGATCAAGCAACTATCCTCAGCTATTTTCTCCACAGTAAATTTCATTAAAATATGTGACTGTGGTAATCCGCTCATGGGTTCTGCCCTTGAAAAGTACTTCTGTAATTATTCTCAAACATTAAAAATGTCTCCATATTCCTGTGGCTATGCAAACTTGAAGCAAAGCTTCCTTCTCTTTCCTATGTGAATAACTTGGTTTTCTCTGTTTAGATCAAGGTTCCAACAATTCAGGGCGCAATCCTAACTTGGAGTTAGGTGGGCACAGTTAGGCCAGCAAAATTTGGCTGGCACAAGGGCAACCCTAAAGCACGTTTGGACCACTCTCTGAGTGAGGGAGGATAGTGCATGTCTGCCTGCGCCTTACAGCACGTTTTGTGACACCAGTGCACTGCCCATGCTGAGGGGTTCAGGATTGAGTCCATCGTCACTACATATTTCATCCTAGGCTTCCTCCCACAGATGGTATCAAAAAGATTCAGGGCACAATCCTAACTTGGAGTTAGGCTGGCACAGTTAGGCCATTAAAGTTTGGCCGCCGCAAGGGCCACTGCAAAGCACGTTTGGACCCCTCTCCACAGCGACTCTGTTCTGCCACCACAGGTACTGCAGTTTGTCACAGCCTGGCATCTGTCTCCCATCCAAAAACAAGCCACAAATTCTTCTGCTTAGTACTGCAGCTCAGGCAGTACCTGCAGCTCATCCATCAGTCCACACCTCCTGCTTTTAGGGCTACTTCACCCTTTATCTGGTGGCAGATGTCCCCGCCCATTTTATTTACACTATCAGTAATTTATGCATGTGGAATAGGGTGCAAAAAACACTGGTTCCAGGCTGTAAAGAATACATTGAGTGGCTATCTTCAGCGTTGAGGGAAACCAACGCACTCTGCACGTGCTTTGGCACATCTGCCTCGATACTGCGGCTCGAGCCGCAGCGTGTAAAACTGGACGCGGCGCCCTGTTACATTTAAACTCCGTGATTGACTGACTCCTCCAGGCGAGGCACTGCTTCCTCCGCCTCCCTTTCCTCCGCCTTGGCAGGACTAGGGCGGGCGGAGCGCCCAGCACCGACGCCGCTCCTGGCAACAGCAGCCCGGCGCGAGGGAGGGGAAAGCGCAAAGGTCTCGCGGGATTTGCCCCCCCCCCGCCTTCCCGCAGCGAGTGGGACGCCGCCTGTGGTTGCGGTGGGAGGCGGCGCCGAGGTGCGACTTCGTGGGGCCGCCGCCACCGCCGGAGTAAGCTCGCCTCCCTCCCTCCCTCCGCGCTTCGTACCCTGCCGATGGAGGTGGCGCCGTGTCCGGCCTGAGCTTGGCGGCCACTGGCGTGAGAGGCCCGCCCGAGGGGCCGAAGGGCGGCGAGCGGAGTGCGTGGCTCGACTCTTCGCCGCAGCCCATCCGGGCTGGCACAGGATGGGTAAGGGGGCGGGGGCAGGAGGAGGTTGGGAGCGAGCGAGCCTCGCCGAGGGCTGGGGGTGCTTTGTCCCTCCGCGCGGGGCCACCGAGCGCTCCCCGCCATGCGCGCCAAAGCCTGTCCCAGCGGGCGGCATCGCACCCTCCGAATAATATTGAAAACAAACCCGATCGCTGCAAGAAAACGAGCTTCTCCTTTCGTCCCGGGGCGTTGCAGTGCAGCCCTCGCCATGGACTAGCAGCGTGCGAGTCCCACAGCCCCTCACCACCTCCACGCATGCTGAGCTTCACTTCCATCATCCTGCACTGATGTGCGTTTCGAGGGGGTCACAGGTGGACGCCGCCTCCTCTCTCCCTTTTCCTGCCGTACTTCCAGTCGGGATTAAGCGAGGCGCTGGGGAATTATCACGCAGTATTGGGACCCCAGATAGTTATGCTTATTCCACCGTATCCACGATGCCTGTTGAAATCCATGTGGGCAGGTGGGACACTGGGAAGGTACGTTTTACGTGAGCAGCGGAAATAGTTGGATTGCCTTCCTGGTTATACTGAACAACTTCAGTTTCTCTGTGTTGAAAGCAAGTAAGGAGCTTCCATCTTCGACATAGGAATCCATGGTTTCAGAGGTGAAAAAACTGTTACTGTATTTTTCCCTTCCTCTTCCCAGTTGTTTTAAAGTGGTATAAATAATTTATTATAGAGCTGATGTCCTGTAATAGCTAAAAGCCTGAGCTGCAAATCAGGGTTTTCCCAGTTCAGATTTTACTTCTCCCATGAATTCACTAGGTGGCCTTAGGCAAGGCTCTCTCTCTGTCTCCCTCTCCCCCCCCCCCAAGCTACATTATGGGGATAATTATACATAGCGTATATACAGCATCTCTAGACAATACCTACAAAGCATTTTGCATACTCAGAATAAATGTTAAGGATTACTATTAAACTCAGAAAGTGCTATACAAATAGTGTACTAAGTATTATTCAGTTATGAGGATGGCTATGAAGAGTTGCGTATTCTATTGTTTTATGTGGTCTGAGTTGTGCGAGAGAATTACAGTTGTGAAGATAATCGTACATCAGGTTTGTTTGCTATTTCTTGATCTTTTTTGTCTGATTCTGGAGCATATTTGGGCTAGTGAAAGTTTGTTGTGTTGCCAGTTATGATATAGGTTGATTCAAAAGTCACACAGTAAGGATCTACAATTGGACTACAGGCATATACTGAAAATGTATATGTCTTTTGGATCACCCTATACTGTACTTCACCTGGATAGTAGTTTGTGTTGCTTAGTAATTAAAGGGCTGACAGTTTTGCCTATTGAGTCATGTATCATTTTCCTTTAGATCAGCTGTCTCCAAAGTGGAGAGGACTGCGTGCCAGTAAAGAATTTTGCACAGGTGCAGATAAAGCTTATTGGTCCACCTGGGGGCCTCCCTGTTACACCATAGATCTCCCCCAACATTTGCACCAGCCTGCTGCACATGCCTGGAAATGTGGGTGCAAAGTTTGGTGGGGCAGCAGACTCCGGAAGTGGCAGGTCAGAGCAGCCTGTGGTGCAACAGGGAGGCCCCCAGGCAGAATGGTAAGCACTGGGAGAAGGATTGCAGTGGGCGCTGGATCTGGCCTGCAGCTATTTGCCTTTTCTGCTTGTATTGATGCTGGCAAGTTCAGGTAATGTGAATCTGATAACCTAGGGCAGTGATTCCCAAACTGTGGGTTGCAAGCCAATTTCAGGTGGGTTGCAAAGCATTAAGGGCAGCCATATTGAAAATATGGGATGCTGGAAAGTGGAAAGGCTATGTGGTGGTTTGGTTGTATCAAAGTTATAAATAGGCTTTTTCTTTCTTTCTGATTCACTTTGGTATTGGAAAATGGCTGATATGAGAAATAACCCAACTTATTGTTGCATTCCCAGGAAAGCAGCAGGCTCTGGTGTCACAATGGTGGTACTTCCAGCCATGTCATCACTTCTGGTGGGTCCCATCAGAGGCGGATCTAAGGGGGAGGGCAAATCTGTAAGTTTTGCAAGAAGCCTGACCTTGCAGTGGAAAACACTCCTCTCCTGCACTGTTCTAGCCAATCCTCACAGGGAACAGCAACATCTTGGCGTTGCTTACTGGCTACAGCAGCAAGGGAGAGGAGGGATTTACATGACAGGGTAAGGCTTCTTGCAAAACTTACAGATTTGCCCCCCCCTTAGATCCGCCTCTGGGTCCCATACATATTGTCAGACATAAGTGGGTCTTGGTGCTAAAATGTTTAAAGAATCACTGACCTAGGGAGTTTTGAATGTTGTTGAAATCTATAGATTCTTGATGAATTGGGGTATACAGTATCTGATCTACTGTATAATGGTCTGTATATTACTTTGCAAAAACTTTTATCAATAAACTTTCAGCAAAAGTAGAACCTCCCTCCTATTAATATTTTTAATCTGTTGATACGCTCTTTTTTCTGCTATTTTTGTTTGCAAATAACAGATACCTGTGAATTTGACGTTTCTGTCAGTTATAGCAGTTTTCTTCCAACCATTTGTTTCTGACAGCTTAAGATGTGCAAAGTTTCTTGCCATAGCCACAATTCTGGTTAACCAGAAAGTGCTAAGTTCAGGAACATCCCAAGCCTGATCCTTGATGGAAGTGGAACTCTGCTCTTAACTGACTATATCTTTACTTGTGGATGGACTGCTGCCTTCACTGTGCTCGAGTTGTGTCTGAAGCGGATTCTGAGGCATGGGGAGGTCGTGTTTAAAGTGTCATTGTTTCCCCCCCCCCAAAAAAATGTTCTAATCTAAAGCCTTTAAAGAGTACTGTGAGGCCCTTGCAGTCTCCCCAGGTCTCAAAGCACCCTCGCTTCCATCGTGTTTGAGGTCTTGTGTGCCTGGACCTGTGGGTTTTGGCATTTGTGCTGTGGCACAACTGTATAGAGAAAAGACAACTTCCTGTATACATGAATTAAAAAGGTTATATTTTGAAGAATTGAAAAGAGTCAAAGTTGATCTCAAGATATTTCTGCTTATACTGTAAGTAGAGAGGGGTAAATACACGGCTGGCCTTATGTCACTTGACAAGATGGGGGGGCAATTGAGGGAGCATTCCATGTCTGTCTGCTGCCCCCCCCCCCCCAGCCTGCCACTGACAGAGCCACTTCAGTTGGCATTCGAGTCCTGTTCTCACTTGTTTGTAGGATTGATGCAGTGGCAGCCTCTCCTCTTCTTTCAACGCTGCCAGGGGAAGAAACAGGGGAACCCTACTATGGCTATGCCCTTCCTCTCCCTCCAGCCCAAGTGGGTTGGCTGATGGAGTGTGAGAGGTCCATCCTTCCTTTCCTTCCTGCCCCCTTCCTCCGCCCAGGTTGTATTTAACATCAACAGGAAGAGGGGAGTGTGATGGGAGCGTTCCCAGTGTGCTTCATGTTAATTTGAAGCAAGTCCCACATGAAGGAATGTGGAGAGAATTAGCTCGGCTCATATCCCACCTTTTTCTTAGCTACCCGGGAGGGGGCATGTGCACACTAACACGTGCATGCATAGTTTTTAGAAAAATGTTTGTTGTTGAGATGGCTGCCTCAGGCTCCAAGCTTCTGCCAGGCTTAGGTAAGACTTGAAACTAAATCGTTTCTTCAGCTATTAAAAGCTTTAATTTTTAAGGCAAAATCTTATGTAAGTTTACTTGGAAATAATTTCACTGAGTTTATGCTCAAGTGGATATGCATTAGATTACAGTTATGGCAGACAGCATGCGCAGAGTGCAGACAATATAGGTCAGATTCTAGTTATATATGTAGTAAATAACTAACATTGGATGAATGCTACATTCCTTGAGTCAGTGCTGACTTGCTCAGAAAACTAGCACAAACAAGTCCTTAGCAACATTTCAGAAACGGATAATATCAGTTTATTAAAGGACTTGTTTAGGTGGAAGCTGTAATACTTGGATATTCAAAACGTTCTTATTCATAAAATTGTAACATTGTAATGATGGACATTTTTTTTCTGTTTTAAAAGAACATGATGTTGATACTGGTTTTTTGTTTCAGATGTTTTTGCAAAGTTTTCCATTTAAAGAAGCTAGAAATTGTCATTGACAGTTGAGATATTTCTCTGGAAGTAAGGTGCTCTTCCAGAAACTCTTAAAATGTTTAGCTTCAATAAAAGAAGTTATGAGATGTCACCATCTCACATCCCATAACTAACTACAGTTAGTGCGGTCTGACTTAAATAGTTGATTTTTGTGTTGTAGTATTTGTGAGCTCAAGAGCATACAACTGCCCTGGCTAATAAATTATGCAGTGTTTGTTAGTCCCAACTGTGAGTTCGGACTCACTTGGTGGGTCGCGAACTGATGTTAGGTGAGTCACAGAAAGCACCTTGGAAGCTGCAGACTTTATTCTTGCTATATTTCTTTTGTGAATGTTACATTTGAATTTTCAAGTGAGGGTTTTTTTAAATTTTGTTTTTAGTTCAGTGCTTTTACATAATATTTTGTCTTATGTACACAGAAGGTTCCAGATGCAACCCTTGATGCATCTCCAGGTGGGGCGGGGAAAGCTCAAATCTCTGTTTCTTCCACTGTGGGCCAGGACCCACTTGGTGGGTCACAACCTGATGTCAGGTGGGTTGGGGAAGCCAGGGAGCTGCCATTTTGTAAGCTTGCAGTCGTTACTCTTGCTATATTGCTTTACTTTTGTTTTGTTTTACTCACTTAAAAATTTTGAATTTTTAAGTGAGGGTTTTTTTAAAGTGTTGTTTTTAGTTCAGTGCTTTTATATAATATTTTGTCCTAATCTTGTTTTTGTTAGGGATGGTTCATGCTTGTGCAGTTCAAGAATTCCAGTTTTGCAGTCCAAAAATGCAAGTGTGCATTACGTCACAATTATAGTACTTCCTGCTTGTTGATGTCACTTCTGACCATGACATCACTTCCAGATTAATGACATCACTTTTGGTGGGTCCCAACACAAGTGTTCTAAAAAGTGCTAAAAGTGTTCCCAATGCTAAAAGTGTTCCCAATGCTAAAAAGCTTGAGAACCACTGTCCTACCTGATACCTTGAACAGCTGTTGGCAGTTGACAACACTGAGCTAGATGTTGTAGTCTGTCTTAGCTAGATGGATGGTCTTAGTATGGCATCCTGTTTCTGTATTCAAGCACATAGTGGGATCTCGGAATCTATGGATGTGACTAACCACTGATACTGGGGTCCATTTTTAAATGCCTTGTAACAAGGAAAAAAGGGCTAAAATCCCATTTCCGACCTTCTGTTGGATCCCACTGTTTACCCCATCTAGTGGCTGAATGTTGTATAGTGTCTGTACTAATGCATTATAAGGTGAAAATGAAGGAGCAAGAAACCTGGAAGTTGGTCTGGGCCACTTCCATTTTTCCATAGATGTCTATATCCACTGTTTTTGGTATGCACTGCAGGTTCCAGAACAGAACCGCAGTGAATAACGAAGCATGACTGTATTTCCATACCCATGAGGGCTGGACTCTTAATTTTTTAAAATTAAATTATTTGTGGGAAGCTAAACTGCGTGCCCCTGCAGGATCACTGCAAACTTATAGCCATGGTTGTCCTAACAGCCATGCCAGCCAACATCTGGCTGCTAATATAGTGTGTTGTCCTTTTACACTGCAGTGCCAAATGTAAACATTCTACATGGATATTTTTGATACGCTGCAGTGTGCTGTGACATTCCTGTCATAGAGTGAGAAAACGTACTAAGCACAAACATCAATTAGCAGTGGCATTCCTACTGTGAAGTGGGGAGGGGACAAGTGCCCCCAGCAGGCCTCGCGTGGCGCCCTGGTTGCGTGCCGGAAGCCTTCTGAAGGCACCAGAGTGAAGAGGAAATGCTTTTCGCATGCCAAACAGGGCTGTTTATAACATTGGGGAGGCTCACAAAGGGGCCTGCGGGGACCGTCCTAAAGGCTGGCGCAACCCACCAGAGGAGGTAGGAACCCCCCGGGTGCCCACAGCGCCTTAAGGGGGAATGGCCTTATTTCCCAATGGTCCCCTAGGTTGGGAAACACTGAGCTAAGGGGATACCTACAAGGTGTAGGGCCTTTTCTGCTGTGTCCATGGAATAAACTTCCCTAACAGCTCCCTCTTATTTGGTTTGTAGCAGTGTTTAAAAATGCATTTATTTTGCTTGGCTTTTGAGGAGGGATAACTCCTCTGGTGACTCCTTTCTTTATTGTGTAAAGGTTTTGTAGTTTTTATGGGTTTTTTTTTATCGCTGTTAGATGTTTCTAGCTGCTCCTGATTATTGTTTAGTTTATTTTTATTTGATTGTAATTTTATGCACTTGTCCGGCAATGTTTTCCAGAGGAAACAGGAAGTTGTGTTTTTTTTTTTTTGCCAAAACGGCCATTCTGACACCCGCAGAGGCCACAGGCACACAGTCTCTGCCTGCCTCAGCAAAATCCTGCGGACCCAACTGGTGCTCAGCTCCAGTTGAGTTCAGAGGGTGGGGGTGGGCCCTGAATGTGTGGGTTTCAATATCTGTGGATTTCGGTATCTGCAGGGGTTCCAGGGACTGAACTTCCATAGATATTGATTCCATTTAAGTTTTTTGTTAGCCAATTCATTTAACCCATCCTGTGACACAAGGGCATGAGTGGGCTGCTAAGCTGGTAATGCTTTTATTTCTAAAAAATGAACTTCCTTATGTTGGTGGTTTTGGAGCTGAACAAGCTAAAAGAGCAGCAGTTTCCTTTTTGGCAAAGCTTACTCATGTTTTACTAATAAAAGGCTGGGAAGCGCCATCCTACTGTACGGTTTGTGTGCTGATGATTGGCCATTCAGCATAGGTTGCTTGTGTTTTAGGAATGGACTAGGAGTTTATTGACAAGTCAGATATAGCGGATGAAAAACAGTCTTCGCCACCACTTCTGTGAGCAAAGTGAAGTATTCCCAGATTGCAAATCTAATGTTATGGGATGTGTCCCCATCCCTATCAGGCATCTCTCTTAGGCATGCCTGGTTTGTCCAAGAAATAAAAGTTTGAAATTATTTCCCAATTTTGCCATTGTTTCGGCAAAGGGTTTATGGAGGAAATGCCTGCAGTTATATCTTTAAGGCTTCCTGGAATGCTCCCTTTTCTAAAGAACAATAATTATTTCTTCCTCAAGCAGGGCCAGTCTCTCATGGCAAAGGCCCTATCAATGAGAGAGGTAGATTCTTGCGATGGAATGGGGAGGAAATCTCTTGTGATAACGCAGCTAAATAATTGCAAATATCACATGAATTATCACATCACCATGAGGTGACTGCATCATTTTGAATTAGATTTACAGCCCAATCTTATGTTTCTCGGCGCTGCCACTGTATCCTGTGGGGCTGGGGAAGCCGCCAGAGGTCTCCTTGGGGTAAGTAAAGGGGTTTTTTTCCCCTTAGCCTGAATAAAGCCCGGGTCTCCTCATTGGGGCTTCTTGAGTCTGTGCCCATGAAATCATGGGTGCAGACCTGAGATGCCCTGTGTTGGACTTCAGAGGAGGCCTCTGCAGGTCACTCCCCCCCCCAATTCTGCCTTCTTGCCACCCAGGAATGCCTCCCCATGCCCTCCTGCTACCCTTCTCACACCCCATGCTGCTTGGTGCTCTCCTTACAGCTGGTAGAGGCCGAGACTTCTTTGGTGTCACTGATGGGGTGGTCCAGGCCTCCCTGCTGGCACTTCTTCCTCCTCCAGTGCCGCAAACCCGCCTTATGGCATGTTTGCAGCACCTGTGCTGAGACCCATCAGATTGAGCCCTTGGACCAAATTTACACATTATGCAAAATGAGATGACGTCCTGCCTCCAGTATAAAGTGAAATCGGCCGGAATTCTACTACCTCAATTTTGATGCCTCACTCTGCTCAGTGTGAAGAGTGAGAGCTGCAGTTAGTGGCTGGTTGTGGTGCATGCTGTTGAGTGACCTTGGACTTGCATGGAATCTACAAACAAAAGTCAAAACATTTTAGGGCAGTGTGTTGTAAAGCCCTGTGGCCCTGTGTACAAATGCACTTGAAGTTGTACTCTTTTTTTACACTTAACCCTTGTTTAAGTTGCTTGTTGAAATCCTAAATACAGCACGAGTTTATACATGTCCTAAATATAGGCCTGCCCCCATATCCATGGGCAGCCATTCCATGGACCCCCTGTGGATATAGAAACTGTGGATACTTTCCCCCTTCCCACCCCCCACCCCAAAAAAAAAAACAATTTTCAGGCTGCCTGTGGCAGCTGGAAATTTTTTTAAAAGCATGGAAGGTAACAGGAAGTCTCTGTTCCTTACCTGTGTTATTTTTTTCCCCTAAACATTCTGGCTGCCAGAGGCAGAGGCGGTGCTTATCACAAATTGCTTAAATCAATCAACAGGTACTTATATACTGCTTTTTAACACAAAGTTCACAAAGCGGTTTACAGACAAATAGTAATACTAAAGTTAAATGGCTCCTTGTCCCAAAGGGCTCCATTAAATCATTTTAAAAAGTTTAATCAAGCCCATTTTCTCCACTGTCACTTTTTAAAATAAAATGATATAATGGGCATGTGGGGGGGGGGGCTGGTGGGTGGTGAGAGGGTCCCTCCTGCCTCAGAAAACTGAAACTATAGTTACGGGTTACGTGGATACATCCCCCCCTGTACTTCAGTACTTAAATTTGGCTGGATTGACCTTTTTAAACAGTTTCTGAGTCCAAGAGTAGTCCAAACATGCTTTACCATGGCCCTTGTGCCGGTCAAACTTTACTGCCAGTCTAACTCCAAGTTAGGATTGCGCTCTGAATCTTTTTAGACCATCTGTGGGAGGAAGGCTAGGATGAAATATGTAGTGACTATGGACTCAATCCTGAGCCCCTCATCATGAGCAGTGCAAATGTGCTGCCCGCGCTGGTGTCACAAAACGTGCTGTAAGGCACGGGCAGTAAGCTCTTGCTGCCCGCGCTGCGGCACCACCAGTCCCTCTCCGCTCGGATGTGGCGATGCGATGCAATGCCAGCAAGAGGTAAAGTTATCCCTTGCTGGCGTTTCAGGGATTCTGGGCAGGATGTGAGGTAGTTCCTGGGTGGGAGGAG
Organism: Lerista edwardsae; assembly: GCA_029204185.1. Classification (NCBI taxonomy): domain Eukaryota; kingdom Metazoa; phylum Chordata; class Lepidosauria; order Squamata; family Scincidae; genus Lerista; species Lerista edwardsae. The sequence continues at coordinate 10,517 of JAJKFI010039762.1, read as the reverse complement.
GGGCAGAGCGGGGGTGGACTGGCAGTGAGCTTTGCTGCCAATCCTGATCTCCATGTTGGGCTGCACTGCCCTACATGGAGGCTCTCGCCTGTGGCAAGGAGACTGCCTGCCCACCTGCGCCTTTACTGGGGGGGGGAAAGGCAAAATACGTCCCCTTCTCCTATGGAGCCTTTTGCAACTGCCTGGCTGCTATGGGGTGCAGCGGTAGCCGCAGTAAGACGCTTGCTCCAGCCGTTGGGCAACTCAGGATTGGGCTGCCTGTGAACGTAATGGGCGATTCATAACTAAGCAGAAGAAATGCCAGTCTTTGACTATGATAAACTAGAAATGTAAAGTGTTTCTTGAGAGACCCAAGGCTGCAGTTGTAAACATATTTACTACTGAGGAAGCTGTGTTGAACATATTGGGACTCCTGGGAATGCGGAATTGAGCTGCAAGTGAAGGATTTCCTCTCTAGCAGTTGTGTTAGAAAAATTTATAACAAGAAATTAAATCTTGACTGTTTTATTCCGGATTTAATATATGGTCCTGGTCCTGAAGCCCTTATCTCAGGCAGTGCATGTGTACTGCTGGCTAAAAGTGCTGCAAATGTCGTGTAAAGCGCATTCGCAGTGCTACAGGAGGAGGGGGTGCAAGCGCTGGGCTGAGTGGGAGGTCTGCCGGCACTCCAGCAGTGCTGGCCAGTGGTAAGTGCTTTTCAGGTGGGGAGAGGCAGGGAGGGAGTGGACCTGGGCAGAAGGAGGGGAGAATCAGGCCTACGTGGTGTGGGCCTCCTTGACTTTGCTCTTCCGCCCCTAATCTGACTCCCACATTAGGCTAATTACAAAGCCTCTAAAGGGGACTGGAGCTGTGCTGTTCTGATGCCCACTCTTCTGAGGCCCTTCAAGCAAGCCTCAGAATGACATTTTGGCCAAAAAAAGTTTCCTCATTTTTTGCGAAAACCAGAAGAAACTGGGGTGTTTTGTTTTTTTTGAAATGACCATTCTGAGGCCTGCCGAGGCTGCATGTGGATGCACGCAGTCTCAGCATGCTTCAGGAAGCCCTCCTGACCTGACTGAAGCATAGCTCCAGTCAGGTTTGGAAGGTATGTGTGTGTGGGCAAAATCTGTGGTTTAATTACCTATGGATTTTTTTTAAAATCCCAGGGTTCTGGATTTACCCTCATGGCTAAAGTGCTCCCACCTGTACTTTTTGTAGCTTGTGTTTTAATTATAGTTTCATCATTGGAAGTTACTGAAACCCCAATATCTGTGTTTAAGCTATTTAAACGGATGTCCGGTATCATTTTTTTAAAAGGTTTTTAAAAGGTTTTTTTAAAGGTTGTATGTCAGTAGAACAGGAGACGCGAACATAAGCAGAAAATGCTTGCGGTAGTGTGGATGATAGTCTATCAAGCCATTTATAGCCACAGAAGAGGGAAAGTGGCAGACTTGCAAAAATATCTAAAGTTAACTCAGCTAAGTTACAGCTGAGACTTTGACTAAAACGTTGCATCTTGGATCTGGAGTTGAGGAATAGAAAACTATATTAGATAGTATGAAATAGCTAATAGCAAAAGCCCTCTTTTGGATGTGCAGCCTTCGTCTTTGGGCCCAACCCTATCCAAATTTCCAGTGCCAGTGTAGCCCTGAGGTAAGGAAAAAACCTTTAAGGACTTAGATTTGGTAGATAGAGTGCCTGAAGAACTTTGGATGGAGGTCTGTAACTTTGTACAGGAGGTAGCAACTAGAACCATCCCAAAGAGAAAGAAATGCAAGAAGGCAAAGTGGCTGTCTGAGGAGGCTTTACAAATAGCTGAGGAAAGAAGGGAAGCAAAAAGCAAGGGAGATAAGAAAGGGAAAGATATATCTAATTGAATGCAGATTTCCAGAGAACAGCAAGGAGAGATAGGAAGGCCTTCCTAAATGAGCAGTGCAAAGAAATAGAGGGAAACAACAGACTAGGAAAGACTAGAGACATTTTCAAGAAAATTGGCGATATCAAAGGACAGTTTCGTGCTACGGTAGGAAGGGACAGGAACGGCAAGGACCTAACTAAACAGAAGCAGATGAGATTAAGGTGGCAAGAATACACAGAGGAACTATATAAGGCCAGTCTAAATGTTCCTGATAACCACAATGGTGCAGCCACTGAACTTGAACCTGACATCCTGGAGTGTGAAATCAAGTGGGCTTTAGAAAGCATCACCAACAACAAAGCTAGTGGAGGTGACAGCATTCCAGCTGAGTTACTCAAAATCTTTAAAGATGATGCTGTCAAAGTGCTGCACTTCATATGCCAGTAAATTTGGAAAACCCAGCAGTGGCCACAAGACTGGAAAAGATTAGTTTACATTCCAATCCCAAAGAAGGGCAATGCCAATGATTGTTCGAGCTACCGCACAGTTGCACTCATTTCACATGCTAGCAAGGTGATGCTCAAAATCCTACAAGCTAGGCTTCAGCAATATGTGACTCGAGAACTACCAGATGTACAAGCTGGTTTCCGAAGAGGCAGAGGAACTAGAGCTCAAATAGCCAACATTCGTTGGCTCATGGAGAAAGCAAGAGAGTTCCAGAAAAACATCTACCTCTGCTTCACCTTCTACCTTCAAAGCTAGTGGAGGACAGGGAGGCCTGGCGTGCTGTGGTCCATGGGGTCGCGAAGAGTCGGACACAACTTAGCGACTCAACAACAACAACAACATTGAGGAGGCCTCTGTGACCCCCTGCACCTCAGAATGCAGCACACACCCTGTTGGCATGCCTGCATCATTGCTGGATAGGCCTGGGCCCTTTGGGTGCTTACCCAAGTGTTGTACTGAATTCAGTAGATTGTGTTCTCAGTCATGCAAAGAATTGCTGCCTTGTGTTTGAAACATCATTTCATTGTAAACTTCAACAGATAACACAACTTGAATGTAAATACTCCTTAGTCCTCTTTATATGCGATTTTGCTTATCTGTGTGGGGCAGAATTGCTACTTAAATGCACCTCTGTCCTCATTATCCACTATGCAGAGACCTTCCAAAGGCTGCAGGGTCCTTCAGAATGGCACCCACAACCAGCACTGACTCCCTTTAAGATGGCCGGCAGAAGCATTCGCTGACCATGTTTAAGGGATCCATGCCAGTGCCATTCTAAAGATCCCTGAAGGTAGAGGATATAATAAGATGGAGGTTCTTCTTACCAAAGGAGACTGGGAAAGGGAAAGGTTTCTTTCATAGTAACAGACAGTTCTTCAAAACAAAAGAACCATCAAAATACTGCCCAAAATGGTCAAGATTTAAGGGTTCAAACAAAGGTAGACCTTTTGAAGCTTCAGCAAGTAATGTCCAAGATAAAACCAACAAGACATAGTCTGCATGACGCCATAGTGCTGTCAGCGGCATTGCCAGTAGCGGCCTGTCTCCTTCAATTCTTGCAATATCATCACAGTTACGTAGGTGTTGGAGACAGTGACCAAAGGATACCCAGTGCTGTTTAACATGACTGCCAGGAGGCAGGTTTTGGTGAATACCCCAACACAAATTGCAGGAGAAACATCAGGCGATGTTAGAGGCCATAAAACATCTCTTGGATATAGGAGCAATAGGGATAGTGCCTCCTTTGTTAAGACTTTCAGGAGTATATTCACTGCTTTTTTTAGTACCAAAGAAAAACAGGGAGCACAGAACAGGGCAGAAGATTTAGTCGAGAGGGTTAATGCCTCCGTTTGCCTGAAGATAAGAGCTGAAGATCTGAAGGTCGCCAGTTCGGGACAGCCGGAAGTCTCTGTGAGTGGCAGACCTTGTTAATTGCGACTGATTAACAGCTGAGCTTCGGCTGCCTTGTGTGAGGGGGAGTTGTGCCGAAGTTCAGCCGCTTCTCTGGTGGGAGCAGGGAAGCCGTTTATCAGCCAGCAAGAAGACAAAAGCGTGGCCAGAAAGAAGGACTAAATCCAGAAAGATCCATCTGTATGTGTGTAGTTCTTGAAAGATAGAACATTTCTGTAGAAATTGTAAAAACCTTCGGGTTTCTGAATAAAGTCTGCCCATGTAAACCGTCATTAGAGAAATCTGGTGACCTAAGAAAGGCGATATATAAATCCAAGTATTATTATTATTATTATTATTATTATTATTATTATTATTATTTGAAGTGGCTGATGGGTGAAGGCTCAGAGATTCAAGATGGAGGCAGCATGTTAAATTGTGGCCACCTTACTGAGAGGATTATAGGACATCAAATAGACATATCTGAGGAAATGTCTCAGAAGGGGAGTGTGTATTTACCTCTATTTGGATGACATCTTGGTAGGCATTGTCCAAGGTAAAGGCAAGCAGAGTGATTCAGGAAACACGTTTCCTGGAAGCTCATGTTTTTGTGGTAAATCTAAAAAGAGTTTATTGGTGCCATCTCGGGTGAGAGATCATTTGGGGGTACGTGTGGACACAGTGCAATTCAGGGTGGCATTGACACAGAAGAAGAAATTGAGGGAGCTCCTGGAAAAGGAGATAATGGTTGTCAGTGTAGATTTGTTGGAGCTGGCAAGATAGTTACGAATGTTAGTATCATGCCAAGATGTGGTGCCATGGGTCAGGTTTTACACAAGTCTATTGCAGAAGGTTCTGAGCCCTCAGGGTCTGAGCATAGAACAGAAAAGACAAGCATGTCAGTATGGAAGTTCCAGTTAGGCACATAGTCACAACTGAAGTTTGTCAGTTTGGGGTGCCCATATGAATGGTGCAGTTGCACAAGGGACTTGGTCATACAGGGTGACAAAGAAGAATATCAACCTTCTGTAGCTAAGGGTAGTTAGGGTTAGATGTGTGGAATTCAGAAAGAAGGTAAAAGGATATCACGTATTAATAACACCAAACAATGTGTCTATGAAAGCATATATAAATCTCCAGGGAGGCTCAAAGTCACAACAACTATACAAAGAGGCAAGGAGATTGCTGAGGCAGGCAGAAGGACCTCTAGAAGGCCTCTGCAGTGTTCAGAAATCTTTTGGCACTTCATACTGCACTCTGCTGGCTCCCTGAGGGTCTTTGTTGATTTGTCTGATTTTTACCTGGCCAACTCCCCGACGGAGGCTCTTGTCACCTGCCTGCTTCCATCCGTCACCTTCCCCTGCCGTTAGTCCGAGTGACAGGTCTTCTGTACTGTGCTGTCTCAGTTGGCCCCACAGCAACGAAGTGGAAGCCTCTCGCCTCCAACCCACCTGGCACCCAATGCTTTTGGAAGCCGCTGCAGGTGGCCACATTAGTGGTAATGCTGGCTGAGTAACACACCAGTGTGCTTTGCCTCGTGCCATTTGATGTCCAGCCTGTCCAGTTGCAGTCAGGGCTTGGCTCAGCCGTTGTGGCTCCAGCCTGTTCCAAAGCACATTTATTTGGAAGTAAATTGCAGTTTAACTTTCTAGAAAGTAAACTTGGTCTAGAATTTATTATCCTTTTGTACTTATAGTTCATATTTCTAAACAGAAAATTATGCACTTTGTATTTTCACATGGCGGAATTACGTTGCTGACCTGTTTTTCTCTTCCTTGTCCCAGTGGAGTATATTGTGGAGTATGATTATGATGCAGTACATGATGATGAGCTAACCATTCGAGTTGGTGAAATCATAAAAAATGTGAAGAAACTTGAAGAGGATGGCTGGCTGGAAGGAGATCTAAATGGGAAAAGGGGCATGTTCCCTGACAATTTTGTTAAGGCAAGTATTTTATGTTTGACTCTTATTGTTTCCCTATAGTTATTGAATGACTTCAGAGATTAAATTCTACCAGTAGAAACAAGATTTATTTTGGAAACCAGAAACTGTTTAAGCTATTGCATAATTGGAATTCTGGAATGTTGTTTTGGAATATTTGTGGGAACAAACAACTTATAGCCCAATTCTATACTGGCTGACTGCCCAAGAGTGCAGCAGTAGCCAGGTGGCTACCGCTGCCCGTGGCAGACAGGCAGCTGCAGGAGCCTCCACAGGGAAAGGGGACGAGGTGCAGAAGTGAGGGCCATGTGGCCTTAACTCAGAGGTCAGAAACCTTTGGCAGGAGTTGCTGCAGGTCCTGCCCCCACTCCACCCCGCCCCAGAGTGCTCTCCCGCCCCACCCCGAAAGGCCGTAAAGAGCGGTGAACTCAGTGTTCACTGGCAACAGGTGCTCCCTTCAGGATGTGCCCAGCTGGCATTGCCATGGCATTGGAGGCACTTTATGGCGCCATGTGCGATAGTTGCCTGAGCAGTACGAGCATCCCGTCTGCAGTGGGAGCCTTAGGATTGAAACCCAGTCTCTTCTGTACTCAGGCAATTACATTGTGCATTGCAACCCTCTTTAGCAAAGGCCCAATCCTATCCCACTTCTCAGTGCTGATGTTGCTGTGCCAACAGAGTGTGCACTGCATCTTTCAATGTGGGGGTGATTTTCATCAATGCTGATAGTGTTCAGGGTGGTTCTTTTTAAAGCCAATTTTGCCGCAACTCTGGTGGCTATGGGGTTTTTTTCCCCACAAGCCCTTAAAGCTCTCCTAACATTTCCAGGGGCTGGCTGCTGCAGGAGTTTAGAATGCTTAAAAATCCTTTTCCCTGAGTTGCGCTCCAGCCTATACCTAACCCAGGTGGCTGCCTGTTTCTGTGCAAGTTAGCATTGGACTGCAAGTTTCTTACCTTTTTTTTCATATTGGTCGACTTAAGTAGGGACATGGTAGCGCTGCAGGTTAAACTGCTGCTGCTGAGCTTGCTGACTGGAAGGTTGGCAGTTCGAAACCATGTGACAAAGTTTGCTCCCATTGCTTGTCACATTTCCTGCCAACCTAGCAATTCAAAAGCACATAAAAATGTGAGTAGATAAATGGGTACCACTTCCGTGGGAAGGTAACAGGGTTCTGTGCGCCTTGATGTATAGTCATGCTGGCCACATGACCACGGAAACTTATCCTTGGACAAATGCTGGCTCTGCAGCTTAGAAACAGAGATGAGTACCACCCCCATACAATTGGTAGACCATTCAGTCGTGGGGAAACCTTTACCTTGACTTAAATCCAAGGATTTTCTGTTAAGAATTGGTATTTGATTGCCTGTGTAATAAATATTTTTTTCTGGTAGAATTGGATTCAATCTTACCATATGAATTTTGTATTCATTGAATCTTACCTCATTCTGAACCATTTGAACCATTTAAAGTTTCTGAATTGTCTGAAGATAGTCCCCAGTGCAGTAACCTGACTTGGAATAGAGTAAGGCTTGGATAGCTGTGATTTTCTTGGGAAGGCCTGCAACTGGCACACCAGCCAAAACTGATGAAAGGTCCTCCTTGAGCATGCATGTACCTTCTAGTGGCAAACCTTGTGTTCAGCTGCAGTCCCATCTGGAGTCCAGTCCCATCACAAACAGGCTGAACATGAACTCCCAGATCAACTTACCAACCTGACCAGTCTGTCTGGTCTGTTTTGAACTTTAATGTATTGGCCTGCATCTAGGCCATTACCAAGTCGAGCCACTGGTTGAGAGACTCTTTTGCCTTCCCTGGATTTTGTGAAGAGGAGAAATAGAGTTGCATGCCATCAGCATATTGATGACCCTTCATTCTAAATTCTGAAAGGACCTTGCCCAGTGTCTTCCTCTGTATATTAAATAGCATGATGGAACCTTGTGGAACACTTTAGCACATGTCATGGATCCGGTAAGAAGTCCCTGGGCACCCCACTTTGAAACCAGCCTGCAGAGTAGGAATGGAACTGCTAGAGTGCAGTGCATTCGCTTCCCAAGCCGATCAGCCAATTGAGAATGCCACAATGGCCAATGGTATTGTACTTTGTTGAGAAATAAGTGGGATTACACTCTTTCTCTTCCAGTAAAGGTCAGCTGGCCAGACAACCAAGTCAGTTTTAAAACATGACTGAAATGCTTCTCTAACTCCTGGTGGTGTTGGATAAAATGACTGCCCACTTGAGTACATTACTCAATAATGGTAGATTTTTCTTGACGTAAATTGATAATTTGGGTCCAAAGGCATGGCTTCAGGGCTGCCTCCTTCAGGATATATGGGACACTACCTTTTTCCGAGGCATTGGCATCTCCTGGGTTCAGCTAATTACTCCTTCCAAGCAAGAGGAATTACTTGGAAAGGCAGCAGTTGAACTAACAGGTGGTCTGCTACACCTGCAAGACTTTTGTCAACATTATGGTGCTGCCTTTCATTATGTTTACCCTCAACACTAGGTCCAGGACTGCAGAAATGTACCCCAACTCCAGAAAGCACTGAGAAGTGCTTTCTATTGTAGTTCAGGAGCGGTAGTTTGAAGAAATGTCAAACACCTAAAGAGCTCCATTATTCATCATACTTCTTTATTAAAAAGTGAGTGAGCATTCTAGTTTTATTTCACTTTTCCTAATGCCTTTCTAATAAAATATTTGTTAGAAGTTCATAAATTTAACTAATGAATGTCCTAATATTTAAAAATTGTTCAAAAATTGATGAAAAGGCTCTGATATTTCTAATGTTAATATTGTTGGCTGGTCTTAATATTTTCTTGAAGTTTGGAAGAGTTATTTTGCCTTCTCAAGGCAGTTGTCAAATGGAGGAGCAATTTTGTGACTAGCGTTTGTAATGGATTCTGGAGGTTTTTTTCCCCCAAGTTATTGAAGTATTGTTGATATATTCTAGCTGTATCTTAGTGGCGTTTCACCAGGTTGTACAAATCTTTTATCTGTAACTGTAGAGAAGGATGATGTGAGCAGCTGCCTCAGCTGCCTTTACTAACCTAGCATGAAACCAGGAAGCTTGTAGAGTTAATTGTTGAACTTTGCTCATTGTGGCATCTTTGTTTAACATTTCCATCTGCACACATACAAACACGCATATACCTGGGTGTGTTCAAGCAATATGTCGTTAGAATCAGTAAGTCTTTTTTTCTTGTAATATAAGGATTATAAGTTTTAACAGTAATACTGAGTATTTAAATTTATAGTCTGTTGTGATATAAATGTCTTGTGATATAAGTTGCATGAAATTGTATGAACTGGCTTGGTTATTTTTAGTTTAGTTTTGTCAAAAAGCAGTTAACAGGCTTTTAAAGATACTAGTTAATTCATGAATGTGATCTCATTTAAATGTAAGCATGGGGAAATGGTGTTTCTGATGACAAAGTAAGTTCTTATATTTGTTCAGGAAGTTTGCATTGCATTCATATTTTTTCTTGTGCATGTTTTTAAAATGAGAACAGTGTTGCCGGTAGATCAACTTTGCCTCAACCATAGTGAGGATTGGATAAAATTCTCCCTTTCATTTTTAACCTTCATTTAAAAAAATACTTAAAAGTGGTTTTGAATTTTTTCTAAAGAGTAAACACATTTTCTTACGAAGTATCATGCGGTGATCGCTATAAGGTTTCTTTATTGGCATGTTAAAAGGAAAGGGTTCTCAACTAGCAATTATAGCTGTTCTTTTTTTCTTGTTTTTTTTTTTCTGTTTTCCTGCCCTCTAACAATCTGCTGCAAATAAGTCCACAGAGTTTACTAGCTTGTCGGCATGGACCTATGTTAGTCATTTGTGGCACATAGATGGTCTGAGAAGGAAGGGAGACTGAGAGGGAGAAAAGCCAACACCCACTTGATAAAATCTGCTGCAGGTGACTTGCTATTTACAAGTCTGCCCTAAAACGTTCTGTGTCCAGTTTGAGGTCATGAGAATAATTAGTTTTTAGCAACTTCGTAGGAAAATAAACCCTAGACTTATTTAAACTTTCAGTGTAATAAAACATTAAGTTACCTGAAAAGCTTATCAAAAGCTTATAAAACCTTGGAACATAAACAGCTAGTTCATTTTATCAGTGTTTTCGTGGTGGTTCTAACAAAAATAATTTGTGCCTTATCCCCAGCTTTCTGCTGTCCTGCCCTTTTTTGCTTGCATGTTTGTACAGATAGGTTTTATGGCATGAACCATTGTGCATGTCTCCTTGTAGGTTGTTAGTTACTCCCATTGGGGGACACAGCGCAGTTTACGTGTCAACTAAAATACTTTGTTCATATATGAAAAATAGAATAAAACACAGTGGCAGTTGAAACAAGATCATAAGAATAACAACAAAAATCAAACATGCTCTGTCTTCAGCCTCCAAACCAATACTGGCAGGAATTATACTGTTCGGTCACACAGTACAAACAGGGAGTTCCATATTTTGGGGGCTACCACTGTTGCACATCACTATCAACTAAACCTCAGAAGGTGGCGGAATGTGAACGAGAGCCTGTCTTCCTCATCTTAATAGATGGGTAGAGTTACCTGCAGGAGGGCAGATCTTCAGGTATCTTGGCCCCAAGCCAGATAGGACTTTGAAGGAAATTAGCAGAACATTGAATTGCACCTGGAAACAACCTGGTAACCATTGTAGCTGAAGCGGCAATGGCAAGAAATAATCAAATTGTGTTGTACTGGTCTTTACTTGAGCAGCTGCATTTGGCATATCAGTGACACCTCACAGTATACCCTCAGATACAGTTGAACTTTGTGTTGCAGTTTCACATCTCACAGTCTAGAACTGGTAGAAACTGGCA
>JAJKFI010039761.1:35432-56776 GCA_029204185.1 Lerista edwardsae | reverse complement strand
TCAAGGTAAACAAATGTAAAGTGATGCACATTGGGGCAAAAAAAAAAATCAAAATTTCACATATAGGCTAATGGGTTCTGAGCTGTCTATGATAACTCAGGAGAGAGATCTTAGGGTGCTGGTGGACAAAATGAAAGTGTTGACCCAGTGTGTGGCAGTAGTGAAGAAAGCCAATTCCATGTTTGGGGTAATTAAAAAAAGGAGTTGAGAATAAAACAGCCAATATTATTATGCCATTGTACAAATTGATGTTAAGGCAACCTCTTGGGTATTGTGTGCAATTCTGGTTGCTACATCTCAAAAAAGACATAGTAGAGCTTGAAAAGGTGCAGAAGAGAGTGACGAAAACTATTACTGGGCTGGGGAACCTCCCTTATGAAGAAAGACTGCAGCGTTTGGGGCTCTTCAGCCTAGAAAAAAGGCGCCTGAGGAGGGGCATGATTGAGACATACAAAATTATGCATGGGATGGATAGAGTTGATAGACGGATGTTCTTTTCCCTCTCTCACAACACCAGAACCAGGGAACATCCACTAAAATTGAGTGTTGGGAGAGTTAGAATGGGATACTTTTTTACCCAGTGTGTAATTAATCTTTGGAACTCCTTGCCACAAGAGGTGGTGATGGCATCTGGCCTAGGTGCCTTTAAAAAGGGATTGGACAGATTTCTGGAGGAAAAGTAGATCATGAGCTATAAGCCATGATGGGTTCTGCAACCTCCTTATGTTAGTAGTAGGCTACTTCAGAATGCCAGATGAGGGGAGTGGCAACAAGATGCAGGCATCTGGTGGGCCACTGTGAGATACAGGAAGCTGGACTAGCTGGGCCTTTGGCCTGATCCAGCAGGGCTCTTCTTAATAAATCCAAGTGCCTGGAATACAGGCTTTATCAGTTATCTTAGTAACTCATTTTTAATAGCTCTCATATTCTGAACGGAGCCAGAGCAGGGAGACCACAAACATTAGCTCTGCCCACAGATACACTCCCACACAGACAAGCCAAGAGCTTGCTCTCTCAACCCCAACAGAGGGTTAGTTAGAGCCTTTCTATTTCTCAGCTACTCACTCCCATTTACCTGAATGATTTGACATGCACAGAAGTGAGCAGCTGAGATGCATTCCAGCAGAGAAAAAACTCACACCTATGGGTGTGTGTGTGAGGGAGAGTTAAAGAGCCCTCTGATTGCCACCTGGCAAAGAGTGCCTGATAATCTGGATGATCCCAGATCAGATTATGCTGAGAATGGGAGGAAAAGTCTTTTGGGGCCATTAACTCGTAAGGATGGAAATGTTCTTTCCATATAGGTGGCACCCAGGTACAAGAGAGAAACCTTCAGACAGAGAGGCTACAAAAAGTGGATTCACCGTAAGTCGAACGCGGACAGCTGTACATTCAAACATGTTCAAGGAATACAAGAAGGACGCAACCTCGCCTGAGATAGACGGTGGGGGATGTGTGTGTGTCGAGCTACGGAGGGGGGAATGCTTCACACGATTTGCTGCAGCAGCACACAACGTGACTTAGCAACTTGAACGACAACCCATTACATCAAGGCGGCAGATGAGGAAACCGCGTCAACAGCAGCAGCAGCATCCTCTCCCGCAGCTCCCGGCTGACGCGTGCAGCCAAGGGGCTGCTCGCCTCGGACGGACTCTGCTAAGCGAAGTCTCGCCCCCGGCTGTGACCTCGCTTCCCAGGGCAGCTTCGCGCGACAAGCAAGGCGGCGGCGGCGGCCTTCGGGATACATGCAGAATGCCTCGCCCGAGGCGGCCGGGCACATTTCACCTGAGCCATTCCAGCGCTGCCGCCGCTCTAAATTCAAAGATGGTCGGCAAAGCAAAGCGCGGCGCAACCCTGCAGAGAGCCGCCCCCACCTCCACTGCGCTCAGAGGAGCTCCGGGAGCCTCTGCCCAGCTCCCCGCTCCCCAACCGCGAGCCACCCTGGCCTCGCCCTCCCCACTTACCATGAGAAGGCTGGAGACGAACGCGGCTCCCCGGGTGGCCTTGGGGGAAGCGGAGGCGGCCGCTCCGTTGGCCGCGAAAGCCCCCATGGCTGGCGCTGAGGGCGGTGGGGTCGGAGGAGGCTACAGAGCCATGGAGGCCGGGAGCAGAGAGGGGCGCGCCGTGCCCGCCGCAGGAAGAGCTGCCCATTTAGCAGCCCCGCTGCCCCATTGCTGGGCAGGGGATGGAGACGGATGAATGGGTGGGTGGAGGGCGGGCGGGGAAGGGGGCCGGAGGGGGCAGGTGGAGGCTCAGCAGGCACCACTCGCCTGAGCACGAGGGACCACCAGCCGCGCTGGGCTCGGGGTCCAGCCTTCCCGCTCCTGGATGACAGGAGCCAAGCGCCGAGGGAGCAGGGCTGGGCTCAGCAGGAGAAGCGGCCGACTTCCCATAGCGACCGGGGAGCGAGAGCCTCCACTCCCACCTGCCTCCCTCTCCGGCAGCCTTCAGAATGGCCAGACAGCAGGAGAAACCCCCAGCTTCAGCGGGGAGGGCACGGGGGGGGGGGACAGCGCACACGTGGGCCGAGAAGAGGAGGCGGGGCTTCCTTTTGTTGCGTCATCTCGTAAGGAAGGTTGCACTGCCCCCTAGCGTTCTGTCGGGTAACTGCACTGTAATCCATCTGTAGGCTTAAGGCAGAAAAGAACAAAGAGATTTGCCAGCGCCACGCTGTGCAATCCTGGACTTTACCAAACCAAATCGTTCTGGGTGGCACGGGATAGGGCATAAGTCCCGCGTTATGCCAGCGTTAGCTCCCTTTGACGCGTGTGCAAGTGCACTCCCCCCCCCCCGTGTCTCTTCTGCTGAATTGGCAAAAATAGCCCAAGGAGGAGCTGGTGGCCTATACTGGGCAGTGCGGCGGCGGGCGGCGGCGGGGAGGGGGGGCAAAGGGTGGCTCGCTGTTGGCCCGTGACTTGCCTCTTCCTCCGCGCGGGATTTTTAAACGAAGAAAGAAATGCGAAGCCCGCTGAGGTTGCTTCCTGAGCGTTCCTCAGTCATTTTCTCCCGCGCGAAGAAAGGTGTGAGATCTCTGGGCTCCCTCTCGGACATTCGAAGCACAGCCCTCAAGGAGCTTCTTCCTCCTCTAAAGGGGGAGCCAGATTGTTGCGCAGAGGGGTTTGGAGTAGTCCGATCTGCGGACAGCTGAATCCCGATCCTCGCTCCATATTTGCCGTTTAAAGAGCCCCCCCCCCAATATAGGGAATTCCAAATGTATGAAACCATAAACTGTTGTCTTTCAAAATGAAACAAAACAGAATAAGATTATTTATAGTCAATGCTACGGCACCAGTATCACATTACATTGAGGGTGCAATCCTAATCTAGAGTTAGGCTGGCACAGTTAGGCCAGCAAAGTTTGGCTGGCACAAGGGACACAGGGGCGTTTCTAGGGTGTGGCAGGGGGTGACAAGAGCCATGGGCACCATCTTGCAGGGGGCGCCGTTCGCATGACGCCCGCCCCCCCAAATGGCGCTCATGGCCCACCCGCTCCCGACCAGGCCCTGCGCACATGCCAGCGCAGCATTCTCCTCGCTCCAGCTGGCCTTAAAGAGCCAGCTGGAGCAAGGAGAATGCGCTGCCACCCGGCGCCCCCTCCCGCTTCTCAAGGGGGGCAGGGCACTGGGCAGCGCCGCGTTCTGTTCGCTCGTGCCGGCTCTTTAAGGCAAGAGCCGGCACAAGCAAACAGAACGCAGCCGGGGCGCCGCGTTCGCTGCGGAGCAAACAGAAGGCGGCGCCCCGGTTGCGTTCTGTTCGCTCGTGCCGGCTCTTGCCTTAAAGAGCCGGCACAAGCGAACAAAACGCAGCTGGGGCGCCGCGTTCGCTGCGGAGCTGCTGGGGCGCCGCGTTCTGTTTGCTGCCGCTGGCCCTTTAAGGCCAGCGGCAGCGAACAGAACGCGCCTCTTAGAAGGGGTGGGGCGCTATGTCATGACATCACCATGTGACGTCATGACATTGTGTGCCCCTAGGGGCGCATTTTCATTGGGCGCCATGGGCGCCCTTTCAAATAGATTTGCCCCTGAAGGGACACCATAAAGTATGTTTGGACCACTCCAAGAGTGCGCCACAGACATGCACCATCCTCGCTGACTTGGCGAGTGGTCCAAATGTGCTTTACAGTGGCCCTTGTGCTGGCCTAACTGCCGGCCTAACTCCAGGTTAGGATTGCGCTCTAAAAATGTGATATTTAATTGAGAATATAAAGAGGACTCTAAATCAAATTGTTATAAAGATTCAGTGGTAGTTTAAGTTCTTGTGTTTCTGTCATATCCAGGCGCGTATCTTACCTTTTGCACCCCATGGCATGAGCCATGGGGCGTGGGGCAGTGGTGGGGCGCCATTGCATGCGGTCCGGGAGAGACCGTGCGGTTTCTGGCCTGCCCACGCCTCCCTTCCACTCCGAAATAGAGCGTTTTCGGGGTAAGGGAGGCGTGTCTGTGTGACACACTGGAGTGGGGCAACTTGGGGGGGGCGTGTTCAGCGCCTGCCGTGGGGCACGCTCCCGGCCCGGCCCGGCCCGCCACTGGTCAGATCTCCTTTTAAAGGCATCCAGGCCAGACACCATAATCTGTAGTAATGAGTTCCACCGATTAATTACCCTCTGGATAAAAAAGTATTTCTTTTTCTAACTCTCCCAACACTCAATTTTAATGGATGTCCCTTGGTTCTGATGTTATGAGAGAGGGAAAAGAACATCCCACTACCCACTACAGTGGGAACATCCCACTGCTATCTCTTGCATAATTTACCTGGCCTTGATTTCTGGAAACACTTCTTGAGCAACTGCACCTTGCTTGCACAATACATTTTACCTTTTACCACATTTTACCGCATACTGGGTTTGGCACCCGCTCTCCCAAGCCAACACTACTGCTAGTGTCAACCTGGGAGTTACTACTGCCAATGTGGGGGGGGGGGCGATTGGCGCCCCCGGATCAGCGCTACATCAGGGCTTTGATTACACCCTTAGGGTTAACAACGACACCAAGAGTCCCCAACCCTACCTGTCCTCACCAACTCCATTGCTAAATTCAATCAAGGAGTCCATTCTAATGAAGCAACCAGCCTTGCAAGGCTGGAAAACAATAGATGCACCCATTTAGGGCTGGGGATAAGCAATTAACAGCCCAGTCCTATGATACTTTCCCAGAGAACCCAAAATGGCTGCTACTATATCCTATTGGCGCTGAGGCAATTGCTGGAGTCTCCATGGGGTAAGGGTGTAGAACACAGCCAGAGGCAATGGGTATTCTTGGTCTATACCCACTATTGAACAGGCATAAAATTGAGGAGACCCTTGTCAGGCTTCCTGGACAGGAGGAGAGCACAGGCCATCTCCATCCCCACTTGGGCCTGATCCTTTGCCCGATCCCTTCCCTTCTCTTGCCCAGTTCTGCCTTCCCCCTGTGTCAACAAGCCGCTCTGCCAGCAGGCGATAATACCACTGACCACTCTCCATAGACGTTCCCATGGCACTGAGGCCCAGCTCTGGTGCTCCTTCCTCCCCCAGGTGCCACAAATGTGCTTTACCTCACATTCACAACATCCAGAGCTGGTGATACCCATGTACCGCCAACACTCTGGCCCATAGGATTGGGCCCTAATAGCCAGTAAGTCACAAAAGAAAGTTCCTTGATGACCCCACAAAAGACCCCCTAGGGTTCTATGGGAAGCAAAGGTTGGGCCACAAATGGACCCCACATGTTCTTGCTTCCAAATGTCCTCTCCCCCCATGACTGTTTTTGAAAAAGAAAAAGACAACACAGTTTGGGCTCTGCATGCCACAGCAGAAACACCCTGAATACAGAGAGAAAGGTGAGGGGAACTGTTTGACAAAATGTGGCCACAAAAGACTAAGTAATTACTATGCAGAGCAAAATGAAAATGAGATCTAGTCAAAAGAGTCAAAGCTTCATAGCCCAATCTGAAGCTGCCCAGGACCGGAGGTGCAGCTACCATCGCATCCTACTGGTGCTGGGCAGTCGCCGGAGACACCTCGGGAAAAGGCCACAGTGCTACCTATGGGTATCTTCAAGTCTGCACCGGCTATTCCACCAACGCAGAATTGAGGGTCTCTACGTTGGGTCATGAAGTCCAACATGAAGGTTCGGATTCGGTGGCCAGTCCCGCCCCCCCCCCACCGGTGTCTTGCCCCCCCCCGTTCTGCCCCTCCGGAATTGTCACACTGCCGGCCACAGTTCTACTCACCATCTGTCAGCACCATATGGGTACCACCGGGCACTCAGTATCGCTCCTGGTTCAATGGCGGCCGAAGGCACCTTTACAACACCGCCACCGGCAGCGCGCTCATACTGCCTGTGCTGGACCCATTAGGATCTCCTCTGCTGCGCCTTCGACAAAGAAAGGAAAATTCAAACATGGGACAAAGGTTTTATTATCCATTCACAACTGAACTGAAATCAAAGCTAGGAGATCACCACTTACTGCTGTTGTGCATTGTTGCTGTGCTTATATGACCTTTAAGCCTTTTATCTCTTGCATGGCTATTATTTCTTACATATACATTTTTCCCCTTTAGGGCCATGTTCAGGTCTACATCCCTGTCCACTGAGGAGAACATCTTGCACTGAATGAAGTGGGCTGTAGTTCCTGATAGTATATGCTACAATAAATGTGTTTGCCTTTTAAGGCATCACAAGACTCTGTTGTTTTAGATGCAATCAGAGTTTGTGCCACCTATTCACAACTGGTGATGAACAGGCAAGCCAAGGTAAACAAGACCTTAATAATCCAATCAGCTGATTTCAGAGGAGAGGTAATTTATTTATCCCTTTCCTAGTTTAGTCCCAAAAGTAAATATTTCCCAGAGCCAAGTGGAGCCTAGTACTTTTAGAAGACCAGATTGAGTTCACTGTGCCTGTCTGAAGGCTCAAGCAATGACAGCTTCTCTGTGCACCTTCTTTATTTATTTTTCATATTTTTATACCACACTTCCTCCAAGGAGTTCAGGGACAGCGTACATAGTTCCTTCCCATCTCAAAACAACTCTGTGACCCAGTGGTGGACATGAGGGGGGGGCAAGAGGGGCAAATGCCCCGGGTGCTGGTCTGGGGGCATGGCAATGCTGGCCATCAGCCTCCCACCATTGAGAAGGACCGCTTCAGGGTTGCTCCAAAAAGCTGCTTCTGCGGTGGAAGCCACTTCCTGAAGTGACCCAGCACGGCTCCAAAGAGCATGGGAGTGCTGAGCTAGAACACTGGAGAGACAGGCACATCCCCTTGCAAGGGAGGGCAACATTTGGCATGCCGCCTCAGACACCAGGTGGTCTTGGGTCAGTCCTGGCTCACAGCATTCCTGTGAAGGGCCCGTGTCCTTGATGCCCCTCATCTTTTGTTTCCATAGGCTGGGGTTCTTCATCATGATTTCCAGAGTCTGGCTTGACAGAAAACTTGTATCAGCAGCAGCTGGGGGCTCTTCTGGTTGACACAAAAAGTTAATTTCAAAGCAATTTCTGCAGTGGAAGTGCTGCTGCCCTCCTGCCTAGGGGTAAAATGCTTGAGCAGCTGATGCTTAAAAGTGGGTCAGTGTGTGAAACGAAAACAGAGATGTAGAGCAAAATTACAGCTTGATAACACTGGGTTTTCAGAACAAGAGCTAATTTTATTATCCAGATTTAGGGTGCAGTCCTAACCAACTTTCCAGCACTGAGATAAGGGCAATGCAGCTCTGAGGAATAAACATTCCCTTACGGAGGCCTTCGTGATTACAACCACTGCAGTATGAGGATGTAGCATATGCCCCATTGGCACTACTATGTCAGTGCTGTACAGTTGGTTAGGATTTGGACCTTAATGGGGTACATGATTGGCAGTAATGTAAACTATATATGGTGGAAATTATAAGCTGTGAAGACAGGAAAACTGGAGCACTAAATTGAGCAGCTGTGCTTGTGAAATTACATATCTTCAATGCAATGTTAAGCAGGAATGACAGAAAACATAATCTTGGGAACCAGGAGGACCAGTTCTCCTAGTTTACCAGTACTTCGTGCCCAGTCTTATAATGGGTGACAGGTTGCAAAGAAGCTAACAGGTGAAGACATGGGAATGAGAGAGCAAGACAAGCACTGTTGCTCTCTAACTGCTCTCTGATTGCTCCCTTGGCAATCAAGGCCAAATGACATGCAATCTTCTCTGTCAAATCCTTTTACATCATGGTCTCACTCTCATGGTAAGTTACATGCTAAAAATGAAATAGTTGCAGCTGTTCATAATGGGAAAGTTTGGCTGGGCCATGAACAGTCCTTGAGGGCGCAATCCTAACCAATTTTCCAGCACCAGGGTAAGGGCAATGCAGCTCAGAGATAAGGGAACAAACATTCCCTTACTTTGAGGAGGACTCCTTGACTACTACTCCACTGCAGGATGTAGCACATGCCTCATTGTCACAGCTATGTCCAGCGGTGTCATCCTGGCGGAACGGGCCGGTACACCATTCCGCTAGTTCCGCGGACGGGCCTGGGCTGCGCCGCCTCTCCTGAGGACAGGCGCGCTGTTTCTGGGCCCGCCCGCCCGCCCGCGCATCCGAATCACTCTGAAATGGAGCAATTCCAGGCGCAGGGAGGCGTGGCTGGCCTCCGCCATAGAGGCGGAGGGCTGCCAATCATCCGGGCGTTCCGGTTCCTGGCGCACCCGGATGACATCACTGGCTATGTCAGCATTGGAAAGTTGGTTAGGATTGTGCCCTGAGTCAAATTATGGGCTTTAAAGTCATGGGTGGCCAGGCAATTAGATCATGTAGTGTGTGCCTGTTTTGTGGCAGCCTTGAACACTGTTGCCAATACTGCTCATTCACCTGCACATTTGTGTCCTTGTCTTAAACACCACAGGGACGTGGTGGCGCAGCGAGTTAATCCGCTGTCGCTGGGCTTTCGACCGCAAGGTTGGGAGTTCGAGACTGCGTGACGGAGTGAGCTCCCGTTGCTTGTCCCAGCTCCTGCCAACCTAGCAGTTCGAAAGCACCTAAAATGCAAGTAGATAAATAGGAACCGCTTTGGTGGGAAGGTAACAGCGTTCCGTGCGCTACGGCGTAGAATCATGCTGGCCACCATGATCGGACAAAAACGCCAGCTCACAGGCTTTGAAACGGAGATGAGCACCGCCCCCTACAGTCGGTCACGACTAGACCATTTGGTCGTGGGGAAACCTTTAC
Organism: Lerista edwardsae; assembly: GCA_029204185.1. NCBI lineage: Eukaryota > Metazoa > Chordata > Lepidosauria > Squamata > Scincidae > Lerista > Lerista edwardsae. Next base: position 47,605 of record JAJKFI010039761.1, on the reverse strand, counting down.
CTTTAACCTTTACTTAAACATTGTGTCATGAGCACAAACACATAATAACGCCTTGAGAGCACAATCCTAAACTGGAATTAGACCAGCATAAACTAAGCCAGCAAAGTTTGGCCAGCACAAGGGCCACCATAAAGCGTGTTTGGACTACTCTCAGAGTCAGAGAGGATGGCTCACATCTGTGTGCTGGTCGCTCTGACTCTGACAATGGTCCAAACATACTTTACGATGTTCCTTGTGCTGGCCAAACTTCGCTGTCTTAGTTTATGCCGGCCTAACTCAATTTAGGATTGTGTCCTGAATCAAAATGGAGGAATTTAGAGCAAGAGACCAAATTCAGCAGTGTGGCAGCTTTGGGATAGTTGACATGGACTAGGGGTGCAAATAACCTCAGAGTGCTAAACTTAGACTATCCTGGGAGCCATGGCGTAGGCTTCTTCATGAACCATAAACTAATGCTGCTTTGCTGTAAACCCAAAACTAAAGCCAATCGGGCAAAACCAATGTCATTTTTGGGTTCAGCACTGCAAATATATCCAAGAGCAGGTCTAATTTTTAAGACACGATGTGAGAGGCTCTGTGTTATTAAAGAAATATCATCAGTAAAAGGCACATATTTTGATTATATTTCTGGATTTCAATTGCTTCCCTGAAATCTGAGTATGTTATTGTTTATCCCTAGATAAGGCAAAATACCATACCCGGATATACAGGTATGCCCAGATAGTGTGCACATGAAATCCAGAAACATCATCAGAATATGAATAGAAAAGAAGAAATATTAATTATACGTAATGCTTGGCTCCCTGCCTTAAAAGGCAAAATAATTTTGCATTTTAAGAACATAGGGGAGCAGAGGATGGTAGAATGGTAAGAATGGTAGTGGTGTTCCTCTTATATTTAGCAGGGGGAGAGTAATTGTCCCTCTTCACCCCTGCGCAGTCTTTCTAGTAGCTGTTGCTGGTGGTCTGCCTTTTTTTTTTTTTTAGATTGTGAGCCCTTTGGGACAGGGAGCCATTTAATTTTATTATTATTACTATTTGCCTGTAAACCGCTTCGTGAACGTCCATGTTGAAAAGCAGTATATAAGTACCGATTGATTGATTGATTTTCCCTTTAAATCCTCTTCTCTTTTAATTTCTATCTGACTTAATTCCATAAGTCAGGAGAGGCCGTCAGGCAGTGGTACCTGTCTGAAGGCTTCTGCTGTGAAGATAGATGCAAAGATTTAATTTCTCTGCAATCTCCAAGTCCTCTTTTATTTCCCCTTTTTTCTCCCTCCTGGCAGGTTTCCTGATTCTAACATATTTGAAGAAGCTTGAATTTTGCTGGCTATGTGTTCCTCAAAGTCTTCCTTGGCCTCCCATATCACCTTCTTGCATTTCTTTTGCCAGAGTTTGTGTTCCTTTTTATTCCCCGCACTAGGACAAGACTTCCAATTATGGAAGGAAGCTTCCTTGTCCTTTACAGCTTCCCTACCTTTACTCGTTAGCCTTGGAGGCATGCTCCTGGACCTGGTTGAGCCCTCCTTTCTATGCAGTATACATTCCCGCTGGGCCTCTACTATGTTTTAAACAGTAAAACATAGAGTCCCACAGCCTGGAGGGACTCTTTTTACCTTCCTTTCAGTTTCTTTCTAATTAGTCTCTCAATTGAAGGAAATCCTCCTTTCAGAAGTGTGATGTCCATCATCCCGCCCTGCCCAGCCCCCTTGGGGTCACATGTCGATGCCGGACAATCAGGTTCGGGCAAGGTCTTGGTCGAGTTGCGGGAACAGACGAAAGGGCAGTTTTTGCCTTGCACAACGGGTTTACTTTTACAGTCATCAGTGATTTACTTCATTCACACACCAGGTACTTCAACAGGGGACTTTCAGGCACCTGCCTATCAGCGTCCTCCTTCCCCTGCTCAAACAGGGTGTTGCAGTTTCACACCACACACTCCAGAACTGGTGGAAACTGGCATTCCGTCTCTCCGTCTCCAGATCAGATAGAGCACCTGCGTGTCCTTGAGGTGGTCAGCTTCCCAGCTTGTTAGTGCAACCTGCTACACGGTAGCTGAACTCCCTTTAGATAGTGTAACACAAGCAGGCAATGTTTCTCACGGGAAGCGCTGGCTAGCAAACATCCACTTTCCCATGAGATCATGATGCTCAAAGGGTCACCCCATTGGTTAACATGGGGCACAAGGGTCTTCAGGTATCCACCTACCAGATATGCTCTGGCTACACCCCTTTGTTCCTATATAACTTATATTTTTTACTGTGTGCGCACAGAGACTGAGACTGAGTCTGAGACGGTAACTGAGAATGTAACAACATGCGTTGAAAAGCCGCTTGTACGCGGCAAGCCTTCGCCGGCTTTCGCTGACCGGCAAATAGAACTTCTCGCTTTCTAACTATCGCTACTGTAACCAATAAAAGACTTTGTTATTGAAATGTAGCGATCGCTTCGTTCCTCCGCTCCGATCGCGCTAGGCAAGCGCTGAATGGGTCCACAAGCCCCCAACTCTGCTATAAACACTCCAAATAAACAACACAGGGGCCCCTGGGGGCTGGGTTGGATGGCCCAGAACTGTGGCCAGGCCGGGGTTCCTCCTGATCTAGTGCCGGCAGTGGGTGTCAAGCACTGCCCAGGGTCTGGCTGATAGTGTCCTGCCTGCAAATGGCCTACCAGAGACTCTGCGGGGTATGAGGCATCCCAGCATTGGGCTGGAGTCTGGGGGCTTCCCAGGGGTCTTCTGCCCAGGCTTGACTCAGCCAACCCAGTCTTGTCCTGAAGACCGGGGGCTCAGGGGGTTGTGGGGTGTCCCAGTGTCAGACTGTGCTGGGTGGTCTCCCCCTGAGGCTGCCCACCATGGCTAGTCTCTGCTGGCCCTAGTTTGCCTTTCAGGCAGGGGACACTTGACCTCCCAGGGAAGTCCGCCTATCCCCCCACTGAGGCTGGTGTAGCTCGGGGTCAGGTAGCTGGTTGCGGCCTGAAGGAATGGGGCTTGGGTGACCCCAGTCACCTCCAGGCCTGAGAGATGTGCCTGTCTCTCAGGTATGTGGGCAGAAAGCTGCTGCTGCACTTGCCCCCAGGCCATCCTCCCGCCCTGGCCACCTGGCTCCTAATGAGCCAGATGGCCGGCAGTCCCAGGGTCGTCCCTTCCGGGCCCATGCTGAGAGCTTGTGAGATCTTGGTAGGGTCTAAATCCTGGGCATGCGGAAAGGCAGCCTGGGCTCTCCCTCAGCTGGCTGCATTGCTCAGAGCTCAATCAAGCCTCGCAATAGCGAGCAGCAGCACACACCCCCACACACCATTCTGCTGTGGGGCTCACACCGCCTCTCTCCGGCTCTCGCCTCCCCAGAAGCTCCTCCATGTTCCCTCTCGATGTTCCTAACTGTAGTTGATGATGAATCTCCTGATCCAGGATCACTAGAGTTTAAGACAAAAGGTACAGTTTATCCAAAAAGAACTTTCTTTATCAAGAAACAAAGCACACAGACCTGTAATATAGTCAGTTCTCTTTACATGCAAGTTCGCTTATCTGTGAGGGGTAGAATTGCTACCTAGCTCTTGTTATCTAAGCCTCTGTTCTTGTTACTCACTCTGTAGAGACCTTCTGGAGGCTGCAGGGGCCTTTAGAATGGCTCCTGCAAGCAGCGCGGCTGCTTTAAAATGGCCAGCAGAAGCTTACACTGGCCTTTTAAAGGGATCCACGCTTGTTGCAGGCATCATTCTGAAGGCCCTTGCAGCCTCTGGAAGGTTTCTGCAGCTTTCAGAGATTTTATGACTTTTCTGTGGCACTTTGCTGATTTCCAGGGGGTCTATGCTGGATTCTTCTGATGGCAGATAAGGTACCCCTTCCCCCAGAGGATTGCACCTAACCAGCGGTATTATGCTGCACCTAACCCCATTTTACCTCATCAATGGTCCATTATCTGCAAATATGCTATTTATTAGGGTTTCCAGGAACCTAACCCTAGCAGATAATGAGAACCGACAGTGAATCACAATTGACAAAAAGCAATTACAGAATCATAGAAAGACATGCCCTGGTATCCTCTGGGGTTCCGTTCTGGAACTCCCCATGGACACCTGAAACCATGGATAATAGGGACGCCTTTTGAAAGATAGGGGAGCATCAGTGGTTTTGCTGCAACAAGTTTTTTAAAAAAGAGATATTTGTTTAATGTTCCCTTATCCTTTTGATAGGAGTCCCATTTCCCATGGTATCTGTAGATAACTTAAACCTGTGGATACCGGAGCACCCCTGTAATTGGAAGGGGCCTTCAAGGCCATGCAGTCCAAGCCCTTCTTGAAGCAGGAAAATCCTCTCTAGAATATCTCCAAAAAGTGATGGTCAAGCCTCTGCTTGAAGAGCTCCAACAAGGGAGAATCCACTCCTCTATAACCTGTTCAATCATCAAACTACTCTTACTGTTACGATTATGAACTCCTTCCAGACATCCAACCTAAGTCTTGCAAGTTGAGCCCATTTGATTTGGTTCTACTCTGAGGCAGAACAAACCTTTGCATGATTTTTAATCTGAATACAGACTAAAAGTGTACAGCAGGGCCCAAGAGAAGAGGGGGCAGGGGGTAAATTGTACCCAGGCCAGGGCCAAAATGGGGTTTAGGGGGCCTGAAAATGTCATGGCTCATTTTCCAATCTTACCAGGGCCCATGAAAGGAAGGGTGCAGGGGAACATCGTGCCTGGGCCTGCGGTAAAAAAGGTGGCCTGGGAGCATATGTTTGTATACCGTATATTGTGTGAAGACTAGCATTCACATTTTGTGTAAGACTACTAGTTTTATATATTGTAATTAATAGAAATTATGGTCCAATGATCATATAAAAGTATGATCCAATGGAGAAGGGGCCCATAATAAACTTTGTTTATAAACATGATAAAATGCTTCTCAGAGGTCCTGGTGTATAAGCCACAATGTAATGTCAAAAGGACTTTGCTGCATCATGGAACCTTGGTTTATGGCTTTGGTTAAATATTGCATTGCGTTCTGAGCACACAGAAACATGCATTGACCAATCTGGCTCGATTCGAGAAGGTCAAATATCAGAAGCTGGGGAGGGAAGACTGATGGTAGATGCATTGAACAAAGAAACTCTACTCTTGACTTGTCTTTGGTGTGCACCTGACATAAGTTATAACCTTGACTGACATCCCAGGTCTTATTTATGTTATGTTGTTGAGGGACGATGCTCCTGTAAAGAAAGGCCTTTGTTTTCATATCCCTAACCCTCTCCTCTTGCCTATGGTTTAGAAGATGTTAACCTTCACATACAAAGCTGTCTTATACAGAGCAAATTCCTAGGCAGGAGTGTCCTCTAGTGGCCACCACATGGTACTGTGCAGCTAACTTTGTCAGCCTTCTCACCTCTGGGCGGCTAGCTAACCTAGCGACTGGCGGGAGATGAAAACAGTGAAAGGACTGCTCCCTTCTGCTCCACTTTGTTTTTTTCCCCCTGAGGATAAATTCCCAGCTTCTACTGCCCTCCTGCTTTTGCTTTCCCAAGGTCTCCATCTGGCTATTGTAGCGAAGGTGGGAGCCTGCATCACTTCGAGACTGGCAGTGAATTAGGCAATCATACTGCAGAGCAGTTGGGCAGCCTTTGCCAGTCTGGCAAGAGTGTTCCTATTAGGTCTACAGTCTATTAAGGGCTAAATCTATTAAGGGCTTAATCCAGCGTGGGCAGTACGAGTGCGTTGTTCCAACGCCATCCCCGCACAGCCCAGAAGTGGCAACGCAAGCCAGTGAGCTGTGAGTTTACTCATTGCCAGTGTTGTGCTCCTTTTGGGTGAGGTGGGAAGGCAGTCCTGGGTGGGGGGAAGGGCAGAGTGGAGGTGGGACCAGTGGTGACCTTCACTGCTGCATCCTGGGCTCCATGTCGGGCTATGCTGCCCAGCACGGAGGCCCTCGCCTTCACGCCGGCTAAACAGCGGGCACAGAGGCAAGGAGATCCATCGCCTGCCCTGCGCCTTGACCCAGGGGAAAGGGACAAACATCCCTTCCTTCAAGGAGCCTCTGGTGGCTACCTGGTTGCTACTGTGCCCACAGCAGCCAGGCAGCTCAGGATTGGGCTGCCCGTCTCATATTTTTTTCCCCATTTCCCAAGGAGGAGAGGTTTTCCGTATTTCCTTTCACTTCTGAAAGTGAGCACATTGGTCTGCTCACTCTGCTATGCCTTCTTCACTCTTATCCAGAACCTTAAGCTTTCCCAAGAGGCTCCTCATGCTGGACATGCTCCTTGTGTTGGTATGGCTTAACACTGCAAGAACACCAAGGTACAAATAGTAATACTGTTCTAAAAATAATCGCTCAATCCTGTCCTGGGCCAGCCTTTGCTGAACGCTGTGGATTGGGTGCGGAACCCAGCGACAATGGAGAAGTAAATAAAAAATGAGCCAGCTGGAGGTCTCCTTGGAGTAAGCGAACATAGGTTCCCTTACCCCACGTAGAGCCCTGACAGGCCCTATGGGCCTACTTGGAGCTGCTCTGAGGCCTAGGAGAGGGATAGAATTCAGTGGCAGCCTCTGTCATCGTCCCTACCCCGCTCCTGGGGCTGAACCAGTGATGTCATGCAGGGGGAACGCGGGGGAACTCAGTTCCACTAGTTAAAATTAGGGCTGACTCCGCCCACTTCACTCTCCCTCCCCCCTCCCAATTCCTCTGCAAAGAGCTTTTCTTCTTGGTTGGCCGGCACTCAGAGGGTTAAAGGGAGCGACTCCAGATTCCTAGGGGGGCGAAGGCAGTGATGTCATTCAGGGGGAACGGACCAGAACGGGCGTTCCGGATCCTAACGGGCTCTGTGGCTGGTTCCGGGTTCCCAACAAGTGCCAATCAAAAATGAATTCCTGTGAATCATTTGAATGACACCACTGGGCTGAACCATCCCCAGGTCACCCTCCCCCCACCCAGTTTTGCTCCTCCTTGCGTTCCTAACCCCATCCCAGAACACCTTCCTGCTGCTGACTGGCCTCCTTGCCACAGCCTCCCTCTGGCTTTCGGAGTGGTGCAGAAGCCCAGCTGGTAGCCTCTCCACCCTTCCCAGCCCCCACCACATTTTTTTTCTTTTGTTCTTTTTAACATTTATTGCATAAGGAAAAAAGAGAACATCACCAAAACAACACTGAATAAACATAAGTGAAATGCCTATCTGCTAACACAGGGGTAGGCAACCACCAGAGATACGGGAGCTACTTAACAAAATAACTAACTGGCAAAGATCTGCTGTGATCCTCCATATTTAACTATAGAAAAAAGTGGCCAGAGCAAGAGGGCAGTGCAATACTTAAGTGCAGAAAAAAATTGCCAAAGGACCAGAGCAGGTCACCGAGGCTTGCTTGGGAGGGAGGGAGACTTTCTCAGAAAGTCCCCCACCCATGATGCTCCAGTGAGAAGGAGCCATCTTTCACTTTCTTTCCCTCCACACTTTGCCTGCACTGCCTCTCACCATCACGAGAAGCTGCTACTCTTGCTGTCCTGTCTGGCTGCAACCACCAGTCCTGCTCCAAGTAGCCACCTCGCAAGAGCACATGCTGGCCAAGAGCTCAGGGGCTCCAGGGTGGCAGCTGGAAAGGGTGGAGCTGGCCAGCTCTGTGCTCTCACAAGAGCAGGGAAGTCAGCAGTGGCATCGCTAGGAGGGTACAAGGAGTGCAGTCTTGTACGCTGCGTTCTGTTCGCTCCCGCCAGCCCTTTAAGGCCAGCGAGAGCAAACAGAACGCGGCGCCCCAGCTGCGTTCTTTCTGTTCGCTACCGCTGGCCTTAAAGAGCCGGTGGGAGCAAACAGAATGCAGCGCCGCCCAGCGCCCCGCCCCCCGCCTTGAGAAGCAGGAGGGGGCGCCTTTTTGCCAAAGTAGGCAAGTGATCTGCTTTTCGCCCATCCCCCTAGGCATAGGATTGCAGGGTGTTGCATGTTGTCTGAGATGTAAGGTATAGTGGTTGAAGTGTCAGGGTGCTGCTGCTGTATATAGTGTCAAAGAACTGAGGAATGGCTTAACTGGAAACTGTATTCCAAATATTGGAATAATTCTTGTTTTATTTTCTTACTAGCTTTTTGTTACCTGGCGTTGCCCGGGTAACAAACGTCATCAGGACTATCACCAAACAGCTGAGCGACCCCAAAAACTGTGGATTTGACACTAATGTCGGTCATTTCGGACATTTTATTTCGCACCCCTTCTCCCCACCCATGCCGATGGGGGCCGAATGTGGACTCGAACGGCATCGGGAGCGTGACCGTTAGTCTTGGTGACCATGGAAACTGTGGATCCGACGCCAATATCAGCCGTTTTCGATCGTTTTTACGTGGCACCCCCTTTGCACCCCCACCTGTGGGGGCGCTAGGGGGGTCGTACCCCCACAGTGTTTGTTGCCAGGCCGCGAGGCATACGCGTGCCACGTTTGGTGCACATTGCTCCAGGCGTTCCAGCGGGTCAGTGTGGATGTTTTATTTCGCACCCCTTCTCATCCCCCCACACTGAGGGGGGCCAAACCGGGACTCCAACGGCGTCGGGGGCGTTGCCGCTCATCTCGGCAACCCCGGAAACTATGGATTTGACACGATTTTTTACCATTTTCACATTTTACCATTTTACCCGGGGGTGCTAGGGGGGGCCTGATCCCCACAGTGTTTGTCGCCACCCACAAGGCATGCGCGCTCCAGGCGTTCCAGCAGGGCATGGTGGACGTTTTGTTTCGCACCACTTCTCTCCCCCACGCCGAGGGGGGCCCAAACCTGGACTCCAATGGTGTTGGGAGCATCACCACTCATCTCAGCAACCCTGGAAACTACGGATTCGATGCCAATTTCGGCCGTTTTCGACCATTTTCACGTAGGGCCCCCTGCGCACCCCACCCCTGGGGGCGGTAGGGGGCCCTGCCCCCCCACAGTGTTTGTCACCAGGCTGCAAGGCATGCGCGTGCCGGGTTTGGTGCCCAGTGCTCCAGGCGTTCCAGCAGGGAATGGTGGACGTTTTGTTTTGCACCCCTTCTTGCCCCCCACACTGAGGGGGGACCAAACCCAGACTCCAATGGCGTTGGGAGTGTCATGGCTCGTCTCGGTGACCCCGGAAACTACAGATTCGACACGGATTTCCGCCATTTTCTACCATTTTCACGTGGGGCCCCCTGCAAAACCCCACCCCTGGGGGTGCTAGGGGGCCTGACCCCCCCCCAGTGTTTGTTGCCAGACCGCAAGGCATGCACATGCCAAGTTTGGTGCGTGTCGCTCCAGGCGTTGCAGAGCCTATGTGGAACATAGATACATACATACAAACACACACACGTTCTCCTTTATATATATAGACTAGCTTTTTGGTACCCAGCATTGCCTGGGTAACAAATGTCATCGGGACTGTCACCAATCAGCTTAGTGACCCTGACAACTGTGGATTTGACAGTAATGTTGGTCATTTCTGACACTTTGTTTTGCACCCCTTCTTACCCCCCCATGCTGAGGGGGCCCGAACCCGGACTGCAACGGCGCCAGGAGCATCGCCACTCGTCTCGGCGACTCCGAAAACTACGGATTTGATGCTGATATTGGCCGTTTTCGACCATTTTCACATGGGGCCCCCTGCACATCCCCATCCCTGGGGTCACCAGGGGGGTCATGCCCCCACAGTGTTTGTCGCCAGGCCGCAAGGCATGCGGATTCCGAGTTTGGTGCGTGTTGCTCCAGCGTTCCAGCAGGGCATGGCGGATGTTTTGTTTCGCACCCCTTCTTGCCCCCCATGCCGAGGGGGCCAAACCCGGACTCCAATGGCATCGCGAATGTCGCCACTCATCCTGGCGACCCCAGAAACTACAGATTCTATGACGGTTTTGGCCATTTTCGACCATTTTCACGTGGGGCCCCCTGTGTACCCCCACCCCCGGGGGTGCTAGGGGGGCCTGACCCCGGCAGCATTTGTCGCCAGGCCGCAAGGCATGCGTGCACCGTGTTTGGTGCGTGTCGCTCCAGGCATTGCACACACACACGCACGCGCACACGCACAAACACATACGTTCTTCTTTATACAGAGAGACTAGCCTTTTGTTACTCGGTGTTGCCTGGTTAACAAATTATCCCAAGCTTCTATTATACAGGAAAAGGAATGAATTCTATCTATAGTGTCAAATCGAAGTAAGTTTATGTACAGGTCATTAAAAGTATAAGTGCAGTATAAAAAGTATAAAGTAAAATCTTTTACAAATTCCCTATAACATTAATTTAACGCAAAACTTGATTATAAACCACATTTTTAGTTTCACTTCCAGGAGCAAGAATAAATAAATTCTTGGGTGAACCCACCCTTGAGCAAGCAACATAAAGTTGTCTGTGGGAGAAACAGGGCGATCTCAAATCCATGCCGCAGTACATAATAGAGTGCCCCTGTGACTTGTTGATCATGACCGAGAATGCAAGTCTCACTGGAAATTGCAATCTCTGAAAGTTAAAAGGGAGATCTGTTGGAATGAGTGTCATCCATGGGATAAAAACTGTTTCACCTTCTCCCTTTCCTGTTAAGATAGTCGCTTCAATTACATGACCCAGCATCTTCTTGACACACAGCCTTGTGCTGTTGCATAGTTTTGGTGGGTCGAGTTTCCGTAGTAAAATACTTGGAGATCCCACATTAAGTAAAAGACGATGTGGTGGCAATGCAGCCGGATCAAGTGAGTTTAGGAAGTCTGATTAGATGGGAAATTGACGACCTCATTGGCATCTACTACGGTATCGACTACACCTGGTAACATAGCAAATATTTGAGTGGAGTCCAAGACTGGGGCATAATGATTTCTAAAAATTCTCAGAAGGTTCTACAGAGTTCTATTCGACTAAACTTGGGCTTTAATGTCATCGGGACTGTCACAAATCAGCTCAGCGACTCCGAAAACTATGGATTCAACACTAATATCGGGCATTTACGATTATTTTTACATGGCACCCCCTTCCCACCCCCAGCCCCAGGGGTGCTAGGGCTGCCATACCCCCACAGTATTTTTCTCAGATCGTAAGGCATATGTGTAAAGTTTGGTGTAAATTGCTCCAGGCATTCCAGAGTTATGCTGGAACATACACACACACACGGACATTTAATTTTGCACCCCTTCTCACCCCCCACGCTGATGGGGGCTGAACCCGGACTCCAACGGCGTCGGGAGCGCCGCCGCTCATCTCGGCGACCCCGGAAACTACAGATTTGACACCGTTGTCAGCTGTTTTCGATCATTTTTACGTGGCACCCCCTTCGCACCCGCACCCTTGCGGGTGCTAGGGGAGTCTCACCCCTACAGTATTTGTCGCCAGACCATAAGGCATATGCGTACCAAGTTTAGTGCACATCGCTCCAGGCGTTCCAGCAGGTCACGGTGCGCGTTTTATTTCGCACCCCTTCTCGCACCCCACGCCGACAGGGGCCGAACCCAGACTCAAACAGCATCGGGAACGTCGCCGCTTGTCTCAACAACCGCGGAAACTATGGATTCAACGCCGAGATCGGCCGTTTTCGATCATTTTCACGTGGCACCCCCTGCGCACCCCCACCCCTGGGGGCGCTAGGGGGGTCGTATCCCCACAGTGTTTGTTGCCAGGCCGTAAGGCATATGCGTGCTGAGTTTGGTGTGCATGGCTCCAGGCGTTGTGGAGCCTATGCGGAACATACACACATTCTTTTATATATATATATAGATCCTTATTTTTATTTTATTTTCTTCCACACCACTAGGGGAAATGCCATCCAAGAAACCATTTTTTTTTCTTAGGGACTGTAAGAAGGCAACCTTCAGATCTGACTTCAGCAACATTCTCCATGAAAGTGGCTGAAAGGCTTCTTCGCTGAGTCATATTTTCAGAAGCTGAAATGGTATTGATTCAAAGGTGTTTGTTGTTGTTCAGTCGCTAAGTCGTGTCCGACTCTTCGCGACCCCATGGACCACAGCACGCCAGGCCTCCCTGTCCTCCACTAGCTTCCGGAGTTCACCCAATTTCATGTTCATCGCTTCGGTGACACTATCTAACCATCTCATCCTCTGCCGCCCCCTTCTCCTTTTGCCTTCAATCTTTCCCAGCATGAGGGTCTTTTCTAAAGAGTCCTCTCTTCTCATCAGGTGGCCAAAGTATTGGAGCTTCAGCTTCAGCATTTGTCCTTCCAGGGAGCAATCAGGCTTGACTTCCTGTAGGATGGA
>JAJKFI010039761.1:0-35032 GCA_029204185.1 Lerista edwardsae | reverse complement strand
TCTGTGTATTCTTGCCACCTCTTCTTAATCTCATCTGCTTCTGTTAGGTCCTTGCCTAAAGGTGTTTACTTTCTCTTGAATTCCTCTCATGCTTTCTGACTCCATTAATGTCACAGATGCGATAAGGCTGGTTGCTCACCGTTGAGACTGCCGGTCATTTTATTGCTCTGGCGTGAAGGTGTTACTGTTGAAGGGAGATCAATACAAATTTCAAAAGCTCCTCAAACGTTTCTAATACCTTATTATATAAAAATTAGATATTTTTATATAATAGATAGAGCATTGGTTCCCAAACTGTGGGTCAGGACCCATCAGTGGGTTGTAAGACAATTTCAGGTGGGTCGTGAAGCACCTAGAGCAGCCATATTGAAAATATGGGAAGATGGGATGCTGGAAAGGGCTTGTTTTGCTTGTATTGAGTCAAGTTTGGAAATAGGCTTTTTTTTCTTTTTGATTCAGGGCTCAATTCAGAAAGTACATGTGTACCACTGGCTAAAAGTATCATGAACATGCCATAAAGCACGTCTGTGACACTAACGCTTGCGCTGGGGCGGCGCTCACTCAGTGTACATGAGTCAGTGAAAAATGTGTGTTCCCATCCCTGGCTATGCCATACAGCAGTTGTGGGCACCATCCTAAACGGAGTTAGGCCGGCATAAACTAAGCCAGCAAAGTTTGGCCTCCACCAGGGACACTGTAAAGCAGTGGTCAGGGAACAGGGGTAAATTACCCCAAATGGGGTAAAAATGAAATTCCTGGGGGTAATGGACAGATAGGAGTATGCCCCGCCCCCTTTTCCCTCATCCTTCCTTCATGACCAACATTCTCTCTTCTGACCAGTGGGAAGTTCCTCTCATGCTTGATGGATTTCCCTTGCTTCCAATAGGAGATTAGAAGCGGCAAGGTATTTGGCCCCCAATAGGCATTGTTCCCCTCCCTTCCCAGGCGGCAAAGAAGACCGTGGTTATTGATCCTGCTGCTGGTAGAGGGAGAAGGAAGCAACAGCAGAGAAAATGGCGGCCGTGGCTGCAACTGCGGTGGTGCCGGGTGATGGGGGAGCCGGCGAGGCCAAGCCTATTCCGGGCAGCGAGGCCGGCGCAGACCTGCTCCTGGCTGGCACTCAGGCAGCCGTGGAGTCGGTGGTGCTCTATGCCAGGGAAGAGCCCGAACCAGCTCTGGGTGGGGAGGCTGAGGAGCTGCTGCAGTCACCGCCACCCAAGAGCCCGGCAGGGACACGAGACGTGCAGGCGTGGGGGAGGCTCTGGTGAGCGGCTGAGGTGTGTGTGCATGTGCCCACAGGCGCGCACGTGTTGTGTGTGCGTGTGCGTGTTGAGAGGACTTCTGTGGACGTGCCTCTTTGCTTGTGAGCAGCTAGGGCTCTCCCTGGGTTTGCCTTGTCTTGCTGTCCCAAGGAGTGGGGTGGGCGGGCGAGCGAGTGGAGGGAGGGCTGGGGTGCCTGCACCTGCGCAGGGAGTCAGGGACACAAAGAGAGGCGGGAGGCAACGAGGCAAGGCGAACAGCTACCCCAAGCCACCTGTTCTCAAGCAAAGGTCTACATGCTCCCCTCCTCTGCAATTTGATGTCTTTCTTTTGGGATGGTTGAGATAGCCAGGGAGAGGAAACCAAAAGGATGGAGAGGGCTGGGGGCATCCTTCTTATTAGGCCAATGCATTTGGGGCTTTCTTGGCTTAGGAAAACAGCCACTAAGTCTGGGGACGTGAGCAGGGCCGGCTCATCCATAAGGCCAACTGGGGCACCCACCTCAGGTAGCAAACTGATGATGGGTTCCCCCCTCCCTGCCTCCACTGCAAGAGGGGAATGGAACAGAATAGGTAATGAGGGGGCACAGCTGGCTGAAGTGATGGGGCTGACTGAGACAGCCCAATTGTGCTGCCTGCCCCTCCACCCCATACACAGGGGATTGAAGAGCACTTGGTTGGAGAGGCTCTCTTAACCCCTCCCCACAACCTGCCCTTTCACCAGGCCCCGCCTCCCTGTCTTAGGCTCCACCCACTCCATTTCAGACTATGGGCAGTGACCCTGCAGAAGTAGGGCCGGCCCATCCATGGGGCAACGGGCTGTGGATTGACCGTGGCACCTTCTCCCTCTTCCACCCACCGACCCGGCTCGGCTCCTCCTATTCTTCATCCCGTGGTGTTGCAGAGAACAGGATGGGACAGGAAGTGGGGAGGAGAGGGAAAGAGCAGGTGTCCTCCGCACGTCCTCCCTGGTTTGTTCCCTCCTTCTGTTTTGATGTCAGAGAGGAAGAGGAGCCGAGGAGGGCCAGAGGGTACCCTCTCAGGAGAAGGGGCCATCTCAGGCTTCGTTGCTCCCTCCCCCCCCCCCGCTTAACGCTGCCCCCTTCCCTATTAGCCCGCCATGAGATCAAAGACAGAAGCCCCCGGTTGGGTTGCTCCTCATTTCACCCGTCCTTTCCCACTCTTCCTAGCTAATCTCCTCCCTCCCTCTCCCCGCAGACAGGGGGGGCATTGGGGAGGGTCTCCGCTAATCGCCACAAAGGCTCCCGGCGGCTAATGAGAGCTGGCAGTTCCAGGCCGCCCGCGGGAGCACGGAGGCCGCCGCGACCACAACCCTGAACTGGGCCATGATCTCATTGGCCAGCTGGGTGATTTTGCCAGTGTGGGGGGGGCAGACGCAGACCCGGCCCCCCTTCGACTCCTGTGAGAAATAGAGTGGGGGGGGGAGGAAGAGGCAAGCCGGAAACGGGGGCTTGGCCTTGCAGGGAGCCTGGGTGGTCTCCTGGGCTGATGGGTCTTGGGGGGGCCGGCAGGGCTGCGGCAGCCCAGCGGGGAGGCCCCCGACTGCCCCACCTGCGCCACTCAAACTGCCTCCCGTGGGGCGGCTGCTTTTGCACTCAGCCTGCCCTCCGCCTTGCCAGGGCGCAGGGTGGAAATGGTCTGGCTGCGGAGCGGCAAGCTGACTTGCTCCCTGCACTGTTGGAGAGCTGCATGAAGCTGGGGGTTGACAGCAGTGGCATCTCTACAGGGAGGGCAGAGCTCTACGTCTTGCAAGGAGCCTCACCTTGCAGTGGAAATCCCTCCTCTCCCTGCACCGTTTCAGCCAATCCTCACAGGGAAAAGCAACGTCTTGGCGTTGCTTACTGGCTACAGCAGCAAGGGAGAGGAGGGATTTACATGACAGGGTAAGGCTCCTTGCAAAACTTAGAGCTCTGCCCTCCCTGTAGATACGCCAGTGATTAAGAGCATCAGAAGAGCCCCTGTGCTGGGTCAGGCCCAGGCCGCACCGATTGCAGCTTCCTGCATCTCACAGCGGCCCTCCAGATGCCTCAGGGAGCACACAAGGCCACAAGATGCCTGCATCCTGCTCCCACTCCCTTGCATCTGGCAGGTCAGACGGAGCCCACTTCGAGACGAGGAGGTTACATATATATTCATCTTTGCTTGTAACCTGCGATGGACCTTTCCTCCATCCATCTGTCCAATCGCCTTTGAAATGCATCTAGGCCAGGTGCCATTGCCACATCCTGGCAAGGAGTTCCACTGACTAATTCTGCTGGGCAAATAAATGTTTTATTGTGTCTGTTTTATCCGGGGATCTGGAGAAAGCCACCCCGGTCTCTCCTGCCACTTGGAATCGGGGAAGCTGTGGACATTCTGGCTGCTGTGACGGCCTGGATTGTGGTTCGAGTCCAGAGGTGTTGTGGGCTCCTACGGGTCTGGGCTTGCACTCCACCCTCTCTAGGCAGGGCCCCACTATCCTCAAAGGAGCATCTTGCTTTAAAAGAAACAAACCACCCAGGCTTGCAAATCTGGACACCTGGGAATCAGTCCCATTAAACTCAGTGGGGCTTACTTCTGAGTAGACAGGCCTAGTATAGGATCGCACCGCGAGTGAGTTCATGCCATGATTTGAAGTGGGGACTATTTTCTTTGCCCCTCAACTATCCCAAGTCCTTCTTGCCAGTTGAACTTAGCAAGATCAAATCCACGCAGAAGACATCGAGCCCGTTTAATTAAATTGATTTAATCGTATCAATGCGCAGTCGTCTAACTGCGAGATCGAAGGCAGAGTTTGCTCATTTTAACATTTAATTACCGCACAGCGCTGGTGGCGTTTGATTAAAAACATGCAGATTTCTTGTCTTTTGGGAGATGGGTTGATCAGGACAGTCACTGCTTCAAAGCAAATGAGTTCAGTTGCGGGGAGGTGGGGTGTCAAGTGTGGGGAGCCAGTGTGGGTGAAAGGGAGTGGCACCCCTATTTCCTGTGGATTTTGTGGATACAGGGTGTTATTATGAAGAGGGATCAAAAAAGATAAATATTAGCCTGGGTGGTTTGTTTTTTTTTACTAATGTGTATTGGGCCAGCCCGGTCCATCTATGAGGCCAACTGAAAAGGTCGCCTCAGGCAGCAGGTTTCTGCCCACTTTCTTGCCTTCATTGCTCCTCCTTCTCCATCCACTCCCTGGATTGGAAGAAGATGATAGAGAGGAAGAGGAAATTTGGAGAGGAGGGGAGTGCTGAGAGAGAGAGAGAGAGAGAGAGAGAGAGAGAGAGAGAGCGCACTGGAGAGGCTGGCACAGCCAAAGGGAAGGGGACTGCATTTGGCATGCTGCGTCAAGCGCCAGAGGTCTTGGGCTGTCCCCATACTAGTTTTTTCCTCTATAAATATGACATGCTTATGGGGCTTATATATGGGGCTCTTCAGCCTAGAAAAAAAGGTGCCTGAGGGGGGACTTGATTGAGACATACAAAATTACGCATGGGATGGATAAAGTGGATAGAGGGAGGTTCTTTTCCCTCTCTCACAGCACCAGAACCAGGGGACAGCCACTAAAATTGAGCATTGGGAGAGTGAGAGCAGATAAAAGGAAATACCTTTTTGCCCGTCCAAAGCTTGACCTGCTGAATTTCCGCTTGCTTGCACAGCCTTAACACGTGTAATAATTAGAGGTGTTCTTAATCTTTGGGTTTTTTCCTCACAATTTGGTTCCCCCCCCCAGGAAAAAAAAGTACAGAAAGCAGTTATGTGTGTGTGTTTTTAATTCCAAAGGTGCATTTTAATAAATTATGATTATAAATTATAATTGCTTTCAAACTATACTAGGCCAGCTTACAGTGACCAAAAAGATCAACACCTTTTTCACAGATGTTGATAATTTTGTTCTTTTACAAAAATGAGAAGTGCAGAAAGTAGTGTGATGTGGGTTTATTTTGTTCTCACACACTCACAGGCTGCAATCCTATCCACACTTACTGGGGAGTAAGCCTTATTGACTATAATTGGACTTACTTCTGAGTAGACATGCATCCCCTTCATGGATCACTGCCTTGTCGTGGCTAAGGGGCTTGAGTAGCTCAATGAAGCTGTGAGCTCTGCCATGTAGGGTTACCCAAGATGGACAGGTCATAGTAGGGAGTTCTGACCAAACATGATCTGCTGGAGAAGGAAATGGCAACCCACTCCAGTACTCTTGCCAAGAAAACCCCATGGATACAGTACTAAAAGGCTAAAGGATATGACACTGGAAGATGAGACCCTCAGGTCGGAAGGTGTCCATTATGCTACCGGGGAAGAGCAGAACACAAGTACTAGTAGCTCCAGAAAGAGTGAAGTAGCTGGGCCAAAACCGGAAGCTCGAACCTGACATCCTGGAGTGTGAAGTCAAGTGGGCTTTAGAAAGCACCACTAACAACAAAGCTAGTGGAGGTGACAGCATTCCAGCTGAGTTACTCAAAATCTTAAAAGATGACACTGTCAAAGTGCTGCACTCCATATGCCAGTAAATTTGGAAAACCCAGCAGTGGCCACAAGGCAGGAAAAAATCAGTTTACATTTCAATCCCAAAGAAGGGCAATGCCAAAGATTGCTCGAACTACCGCACCATTGCACTCATTTCACATGCTAGCAAGGTGATGCTCAAAATCCTACAAGCTATTCTTCAGCAGTATGTGAATCGAGAACTACCAGAAGTGCAAGCTGGTTTTCGAAGAGGCAGAGGAACTAGAGATCAAATGGCCAACATTCACTGGATCATGGAGAAAGCAAGAGAGTTCCAGAAAAAAACAAACATCTAATTCTGCTTCATTGACTACGCTAAAGCCTTTGATTGTGTGGATCACAACAAACTGTGGCAAGTTCTTGACGAGATGGGAGTACCAGACCACCTGATCTGCCTTCTGAGAAACCTGTATGCGGGTCAGGAAGCAACAGTTAGAACTGGACATGGAACAACCGACTGGTTTCAAATTGGGAGAGGAGTACGATAAGGCTGTATCCTGTCACCCTGCTTATTTAACTTATATGCAGAGTACATCATGAGGAAGGCAGGGCTGGATGATTCACAAGCTGGAATCAAGATTGCTGGGAGAAATATCGACAACCTCAGATATGTGGATGATACCACTCTAATGGCAGAAAGTGAGGAAGACCTAAAGAACCTTCTGATGAATGTGAAAGAGGGAAGTACCAAAATTGGCTTGAAGCTCAACATTAAAAAAACAAAGTTCATGGCAACCATTCCCATCATTTCCTGGCAAATAGAAGGGGAAGAAATGGAAGCAGTGACAGACTTTATTTTCCTGGGCTCCAAGATCACCGCAGGTGGTGACTACAGCCATGAAATTAAAAGACGTTTGCTTCTTGGGAAGAAAGCTATGGCGAACTTAGACAACTTAATCAAAAGCGAGACATCAATCACCCTGCCAACAAAGGTTTGCATAGTCAAAGCGATGGTTTTCCCAGTAGCAATGTATGGCTGTGAGAGCTGGACCATATGGAAGGCAGAGCGCCAAAGAATAGATGCTTTTGAATGATGGTGTTGGAGAAGACTCAAGAGTCCCCTGGACTGCAAGGAGATCCAATTGGGCAATCCTCCAGGAAGTCAAGCCTGATTGTTCCCTGGAAGGACAAATACTGAAACTGAAGCTCAAGTACTTTGGCCACCTCCTGAGAAGAGAGGACTCTTTAGAAAAGACCTTCATGCTGGGAAAGATGGAAGGGAAAAGGAGAAGGGGGCGGCAGAAGAGGAGATGGTTAGTGTCACCGAAGCAACGAACATGAAATTGTGTGAGCTCCAGAAGCTAGGGGGTCGCGAAGAGTCGGACATGACTTAGCGACTGAACAACAACAAGACATGCATAGGTTTGCATGCGTAGGATAGCAATACCACCAAACATTGCTGGTGTTTTCTGAGAGTGCAGAATCCTTGACACAGGTGAGGGTGATGTTATAATAATGCTGAATTATTATCCCCCTATTGCAGAAAGGAAAAAACTGAGGGCACAATCCTAACCAGGAGTGAGGCCGGCCCAGTTAGGCCAGCAAAGTTTGGCCAGCACTAGGAACCCTGAAAAGCGCATTTGGAGCTCTTTCGGAGTCAGGGAGGATGGCGCACATTTGTGTTCTGGCCTCTGTGACTCCTAGGGTGGTCCAAACGTGCTTTATGGTATTCCTTATGCCAGCCAAACATTTGCTGGCCTAACTGCGCTGGCCTAACTCCAGGTTAGGATTGCACCCTTTGTAAAAATATTGATTTTTATACGGGTACGCTTTGGCTGTGTAAGGGTTAACGTCGCCGGCAAGGCCCGTAAAAGAAGAGGGGCGCTGTGGCCATGCCAGGGTTAACCTGCAAGGGGCTCTTTGGCCATGCAGGAGTTAACTTCTCCCTCAAAAAGGGGGGGCAAAAGCAGGGTCTCAACCGGGCTCCTGCCATTGCGAGCCACGGGAGTCCCTGCGCTGTACGTGCGAGGCCACTGCGGCTACTGGGACTCGAACTCAGCCCTTCCGGGCGGCTCAGCGCCCCGTGGCTGCGCACAATCCCTCTGAGCCACACGCTCCTCGCACTGACCCCCGCTTCGGAACTAATATTTCACTGGATGCCAGGCGGGGATGCTGGGGGAGGGGGACTACCTCGAGCCCTGCGATTGGCTGGTTCTGCAACATGCAAAGCAGCTCCGAACCCACCGCGCGTCACACAGATCACACACACCGCGCGCGCGCTAAGGGTCCTGGACGGGGCCACTCTCCGCGCCCTCCAATTCCCGCCTGTAACCCATACAGCATCAAGGTTGAGGACTAGCGCCTTGAGCTATCTGGAGGCGGCTGAAAGACCAGCTCGCAGTGACTCCACCGCAGCAGGAGCGGTCGGGGACTCGGAGGGGTGTTGTCCTCCTTCTCTCCGGCGGGCCTCTGCCCAACCCGTGTGCCAATCAGGGCCCCTTCCAAGTTCCACTTGCAGCGCATTCTTGGCAGGTTGCGGACTAGCGCCTTGGGTTGCCTAGCGGCTGTTGAGAATCCAAATTGCATTGACTGGCCGCAGCAGGAGCGATGGGGAGTAGCGATGCAGCCTTGCAGGTCCCAAGGGGACAGCTCCCGAGCGGCAGCGAGCCTCGCCGGCTGGGGCTGCAGCAGCAGGGTCTCTGCCCCGCACGTGTGCCAATCAGGTCCCTCGAGGACTGGAGGTGGGCGGGAGGAAGCAAGCCCCGCCCTCCTGTCAACCCTCCTGCCTTCACCCTAAACCTCGCCCCCCGCCCCCACCGAAATCTCACCTGCGGCGCCTCTTTGGAATCTTGAGATACAGCAACTTGATTAATAAATAAAACACTTTCAACATTGAAAGAGCCGCGGCCGAGCCCTGGCCGGATCCAGCGTCACTCTCTGCACAGCGCTGTTCTCGTCCCCGTTTTCCAGACTTCCAGGCTTGCATTCCTCGTTCATGGAGACGACGCAGAAAAGGGCTCCGAGCAGCGGGGGTTTGTCTCCCTCTAGTGGCCGAAATTGAGATTCCTTTTTCGGTGACACCTGCGCCTGCCTTTTCGCCACCGCCCCCCCCCCCCGCCATAAATGTGTCTCAATTTTCCCACCCAAGTGGATTTTGATAGGCATCTTGGTTCACCCCTAACCAAGGAACTGAACGAGGAACATAAGAGCCTCAACAGAGCCCTGCTGGATCAGGCCCAGGGCCCGCCTAGTCCAGCTTCCTGCATCTCTCTGTGGCCCACCAGATGCCTCAGGGAGCCCACAAGAGCCCTGCATCCTGTGGCCGCTCCCTGGTACCTGGAATGTCAGAGACAGGCCCCTTCTAGAACCAGGAGGTTGCGCACACCCTTCATGGCTGGTCACCTGCGACGGACCTTTCCTCTATCAATCTGTCGAGTCCCCTTTTCAAGGCAGCCAGGCCAGATGCCATCACCGCATCCTGTGGCAAGGAGTTCCACAGACTAATTACACAGTGGGTCAGGAAGAAGTTCCTTTTTTCTGCTCTCCCTCTACGCACTTCATCCATCTCACGCACGGTTTTATGCGCCCCGAGGTTTCTGGTTGTGATACATCCAAGAAAGATTTCCCTGGTGTCCCTCGCCTCTAGGCTTATTTTGTGTCCCACCTTTCTCCCGTCTAGCTCAGCATCGTGGAGCACTGACTGGCAGTGGCTCTGTAGGGTTTCAGGCCAAATTCTTCCTCTGCCCCACCCAGAGGTGCTACCACCAGGGATTGAAACTGGGTCCTTTTGCACACAGATCAGGGGTGGCTGTCTGTCCCGCTGGCATTTGTGGCAAAGAGAATGCCAGGCCAGCCTGATCCAGTCAGGCAAGCAGTTCTTCTCTGGAGAGATCGAGCCACAATTGCTAAATGGAACCTCCATGTTCAGGAGCAGCCTACCTCTGAGTGCTTTATATTGGTGGGACAAGAAATAGCGAAGTAAGGGCTGCTTCTGTACGCTGATTGTGGACTTCCTGGAAGCACCTTACTGTCCCCCTTCGGAAACAGGATGCTGGTGTAGATAGATGCTAGTCCAGTGGTGTCATCTAAATGATTTAACAACAGGTACTCACTTTTGATTGGCATGTGTCGGGACCCGCCCACCGGAAATGATGTCATAAGCCGGAAGTGATGTCGTGGCAGGAAGTGACATGCAAAAAGCCTTTTTTGAGGCCTCAGACAATTTTAAACTGACCCAACAGTTGCAACAGTATTCCACAGCACCCCCAGAACATGTTAAGGAGGCCTGGCATCATGTTAAAGTGACCCAACAGTTCCAAAACCCCAGAGCAGCTCATTTTTCAGTGGCAAGGCAAGGCAAGGCTCCGCTTGCTGCCTGCCTGGCTCTGAGAACGTGCAGGCAACTCAAACGTGCAGGAAATTCAAACATTGCAGGGGGCGGAGTCGATGAGTGGGCGGGTGAATGGGTGGGGCCAGCCATAATCCTAGAAACCGGTACTTGCGTACCCCCGCGTACCCCCTGCATGACATCACTGCTTGTACCCCATCATTGCCTGCCCTCCTGGTGGAGGATAATGTCCAAAATCTGACATCACATTCATGGAGTCTACGTTGTAGGCCCCTTGCATGCCCATGTTTCTCTATCTCCATGATCTCAGACTCCCATTTCTCTAGCAGTTCCAATGCTGTTAATGTGATGTTATGAGTGTAATCTGCTTTGTGAACTTGCAGTACATAAATATTCTCCATAATAGTAATTCATAATAGTAGAAGGGGATTTAGGATGCTATAAATACATGAAACACAACATATAGACACAATTAACTTAACCTCTGACGTTTTCAGATGCTTACAAAGAGACTAATAAGTGGATGTAGGTGTATACAGGTAAATGGTGTTCCATTTCATTGAAACTTGTACTGAGATTTTCTTTCAACGTGAACGTTAGAGTCCCTCCCATAACAGCAATGTCTCACCACTAACCTAGAAAAACTTTCTAAGAACATATCCCATTATGAATGAATAGAAAAACAAAAGCTGGAAGCAGAGATTTAAAGAAGGATAACAACAGTATGAGACATTGGTGCCCATGATTATGGTGCCCGTGACTTGTTTATTTTGTTCTGCTATCACCTCTAGTCAAACTAGTTTCATGTGTTCTTGAAACTGTACAATAACCAGTGAAACCTGTTTTGCTGAGACTTGTTTCCTTATCATGAAGTCAAACATTCAATAATCACTACTTTTTTTCTTTTTATAAGTCTTTGGATTTCTTCTCTTGCAGGACAGCAGAGTCTCAGTAATCCATGAAGTTTAAAAGCCCGCATTCTCAAGAAAACTGTACAATGAGGCTTTAGGCTAGACATGAGGAACTACTTCCCACATGTAACAGCTGTCTGGCATTGGAACAGGCTGCCTTGTGCTGTTATGGGGTCTCCCTCATTGGAGGTTTTCCAGGAGAGGCTGAACAGCCATCTGTCAGGGGATTGAACTAGATCAGGGTTCTTCAACCTGTGGGTTGGGACTCCAGTGGGGTCAGGAAGCCTCATTTGGGGGAGAGGGGGTCACATCAACCTTTCAAAGCCTGTGCAAGAGGGGACTTGGATTTAATCCAATAATGGTACTGCCTTGTCAAAACTGAGTTCTTAACAGAAACCTGCACAGCTTCTTCTGTCTGGTCCCACAGCTCCTATGGGCAGCCCTGTTCAGGTTTGTTATGATGATACACCACACGGTTGTTGTGAAGATACACAAAGTTGGGGGAAATGGGACAGGTGGATGGTGGACAGTGATGGGGATAGATTGGGTTCTGGGAGGAGGATTGGCG
Source organism: Lerista edwardsae (assembly GCA_029204185.1). NCBI lineage: Eukaryota > Metazoa > Chordata > Lepidosauria > Squamata > Scincidae > Lerista > Lerista edwardsae. The sequence goes on along the minus strand of JAJKFI010039761.1, from coordinate 23,503 downwards.
GAGGGTCCCCAGTCTCATTTATGTATCTATTTGTGTTTTTGTTTATTGGGGTTGCAGCACAAAAAAGTGTGAACTAGTTCCACCAAGCTAGATTTTTCCTAAGCCAGCTCTATGAACCCAACCTTATCCAGCATTGGCGCAGCAGCTCCAAATGACAGTCACTGCATCCTCTGCTCAGTAGAGTCTGCCAGATGTGAGCAGGCTGGAGGTCTCCTTGTGTAAGGGGATTGCGCCCCCCCCCCACCATCGCCTCCCTGCTCCAGCGGCCTCCTACCTCTGCTTTTTTAACGCTATATAAGGACTTCTGGAGAGGCCTCTTTGGCCTTCAGAAAACTGCCAAGGGGAGTCAGCAGGCATGATGGGCAGCACCTTCAGGAGGGGGCAGCACCCCTGGAGGTGTGGCCTCGGATTCCGCCCCCCCCCTGGAATGCCACTGTGCCATATCTTATCACGGTTGCTGCGCTGGCAGTAGGGCAGCCTAAGATCAGGCTGTATGCTTCTACAAGAAAGAAAGAGTTCTTGAAATAATTCCATCATTAATATTTTGTAGCTGTTTGCTTGCAGCAAAAACTGCAGTATTTTTTAGCTGAGGAAGAACAGCATGGGATTTTAACTTTCCAACATGCATTCTTGGTTTTGAAAGAATTTTGTGAACTCCTGTGCAAGAGAATGCTTGGCTTCTATGTTTTTAATACTAAACTGTTTAAAGAGAAGCAGATTCCCAAAACAGAATTATGGAGAAAGTGTCTCTTTTCCGTTGCCTCCCTAATTTAAAAAACACAGTTGCATTCTCCACCTTTTAATGAGAAGGTTCTCTAAATATAGCTTGGGAACATGTTATCCGTTCACAAACTATTTGGTTTATTTTTAAAGCCTAAAGAAATTTACTCCAAGTACAAACATCTCATTTGAAGAAAGGCTTTACACTATTTGTAACTTATAGTCCAATATGCCTTGCCTGTGTTTGGTTGCTGTATTATGCAATCATTTTAAATAATAACATTAAAAACAAAATGTTCAAAGGAAAGAAGTGCAATATCTCAAGAGAAAAATGATTACATGTGAACACTTTCTGGCATTAAGATTAATCTAGACCAGGAGCTCTCCAAATGTTTCAGTACCAGGGCCACAGCATATATTTTAGACGCTTTGGGGAGCCAAAAAAATCAGTTTTTGTGAGTGAATGAATGAAATTTAGATGAATGAATAAGTTTTACCTGAAACTGTTTTGTAATCAGCATGATCAGATTCAGAACAAAATGTGACAATTAAAAGAAGTAATGCCATGCTTAAACTGAGAATGATACATAATGAGTAAAAATGTCAGACATTAGCAAATACTCTGAGCAAAAAAACAAGTTGCAATGGGCTGGATAAAATCTTGTGGAGGGCCAGATGTGGCCCCCAGGCCTCAGTTGGGAGACCCATGATCTAGATCAGGGGTCTCCAAACCTTTTAGCCAGAGGGCAGCATCAAGTATCTGGCATGTTGTCGAGGGTCAGAAAAATAAATGAATAAATAAATAAATAAATGAAAAATTTAAATAAATACATTAGAGATGGAACTTGAATGAATGAGAGCGCAATCCTATACTGCGCTGGATTGGCAAGGCCGGCAGGCCTGTGCCAAATCGTAGCACAGTATAGTGGAGGCTGGAGCTTCCCAACTGCAAGGGCACATTCACGCCCTTACCGTTGGGGAGGCTCCAGCCTCCCCTATGTGCTCCTCGGATCTGCGCCTAATAAACAGCAGGCGCAGTTCCAAGGAGACCGTGAGGCCTGAATCGGGGCCGCACACCCTCCTGCATGGGTTTAGGATTCAGCCTTATGGCCAAATCTGGAGCCCGCCCTCCCGCCGCCCACAATCTCCCTCCTGCTGCTAATTGCACTGCCGCCCAAGAATGGAGCCTCCCTTGTGCCGGCTGGTGAGAGGTTCGGTGTGGGCGCAATGGGACCAGTGCTGCCTGCAGCGCCGGTCCCGTTGCTCTAGCGCCGACACAGGGGTGCCGCGTTGCGCTGCGTCGACACTACGTCAGGGCTAGGATTGCCTTGTGAATGAATGAATGGGCTCAAAGTTCCAGGATTATTCCAAGCACCAACATACACCACAGAAATACAGCACACACTTTAACAGACTCCCATTCCCCCCACCCCACAAGCAGCTTACTTATAGGTGCTGGAGTACATATCTCAGAACCAGCAGATCACAGGAAAGGAAACATCCAGAACATGAGGGCCAGGGTGGCCTCCCTGACCTGCCAAAAGCCAACTAAGACCTTCAGCAGGCCTAAAAACATCACATCTGTGAAAAACAGGAGGTGACTATTTTCAGCTTTCCAAAGGCATTCTGAGGGCTGGGGAGGCTTTGCACACAACCAGAGCATAGCTTGGAGGGTGCAGCCCATGTCAGCAAGGTCAGGAGGACCAAAGGCTCATAGGGGACCAGGGGCTGGATAGAGGTTCTCCGAGGGCCACATCTGGCTCCTGGGCAGGGATTTGGAGTCCCCTGATCTAGATCAAGCAACTATCCTCAGCTATTTTCTCCACAGTAAATTTCATTAAAATATGTGACTGTGGTAATCCGCTCATGGGTTCTGCCCTTGAAAAGTACTTCTGTAATTATTCTCAAACATTAAAAATGTCTCCATATTCCTGTGGCTATGCAAACTTGAAGCAAAGCTTCCTTCTCTTTCCTATGTGAATAACTTGGTTTTCTCTGTTTAGATCAAGGTTCCAACAATTCAGGGCGCAATCCTAACTTGGAGTTAGGTGGGCACAGTTAGGCCAGCAAAATTTGGCTGGCACAAGGGCAACCCTAAAGCACGTTTGGACCACTCTCTGAGTGAGGGAGGATAGTGCATGTCTGCCTGCGCCTTACAGCACGTTTTGTGACACCAGTGCACTGCCCATGCTGAGGGGTTCAGGATTGAGTCCATCGTCACTACATATTTCATCCTAGGCTTCCTCCCACAGATGGTATCAAAAAGATTCAGGGCACAATCCTAACTTGGAGTTAGGCTGGCACAGTTAGGCCATTAAAGTTTGGCCGCCGCAAGGGCCACTGCAAAGCACGTTTGGACCCCTCTCCACAGCGACTCTGTTCTGCCACCACAGGTACTGCAGTTTGTCACAGCCTGGCATCTGTCTCCCATCCAAAAACAAGCCACAAATTCTTCTGCTTAGTACTGCAGCTCAGGCAGTACCTGCAGCTCATCCATCAGTCCACACCTCCTGCTTTTAGGGCTACTTCACCCTTTATCTGGTGGCAGATGTCCCCGCCCATTTTATTTACACTATCAGTAATTTATGCATGTGGAATAGGGTGCAAAAAACACTGGTTCCAGGCTGTAAAGAATACATTGAGTGGCTATCTTCAGCGTTGAGGGAAACCAACGCACTCTGCACGTGCTTTGGCACATCTGCCTCGATACTGCGGCTCGAGCCGCAGCGTGTAAAACTGGACGCGGCGCCCTGTTACATTTAAACTCCGTGATTGACTGACTCCTCCAGGCGAGGCACTGCTTCCTCCGCCTCCCTTTCCTCCGCCTTGGCAGGACTAGGGCGGGCGGAGCGCCCAGCACCGACGCCGCTCCTGGCAACAGCAGCCCGGCGCGAGGGAGGGGAAAGCGCAAAGGTCTCGCGGGATTTGCCCCCCCCCCCGCCTTCCCGCAGCGAGTGGGACGCCGCCTGTGGTTGCGGTGGGAGGCGGCGCCGAGGTGCGACTTCGTGGGGCCGCCGCCACCGCCGGAGTAAGCTCGCCTCCCTCCCTCCCTCCGCGCTTCGTACCCTGCCGATGGAGGTGGCGCCGTGTCCGGCCTGAGCTTGGCGGCCACTGGCGTGAGAGGCCCGCCCGAGGGGCCGAAGGGCGGCGAGCGGAGTGCGTGGCTCGACTCTTCGCCGCAGCCCATCCGGGCTGGCACAGGATGGGTAAGGGGGCGGGGGGCAGGAGGAGGTTGGGAGCGAGCGAGCCTCGCCGAGGGCTGGGGGTGCTTTGTCCCTCCGCGCGGGGCCACCGAGCGCTCCCCGCCATGCGCGCCAAAGCCTGTCCCAGCGGGCGGCATCGCACCCTCCGAATAATATTGAAAACAAACCCGATCGCTGCAAGAAAACGAGCTTCTCCTTTCGTCCCGGGGCGTTGCAGTGCAGCCCTCGCCATGGACTAGCAGCGTGCGAGTCCCACAGCCCCTCACCACCTCCACGCATGCTGAGCTTCACTTCCATCATCCTGCACTGATGTGCGTTTCGAGGGGGTCACAGGTGGACGCCGCCTCCTCTCTCCCTTTTCCTGCCGTACTTCCAGTCGGGATTAAGCGAGGCGCTGGGGAATTATCACGCAGTATTGGGACCCCAGATAGTTATGCTTATTCCACCGTATCCACGATGCCTGTTGAAATCCATGTGGGCAGGTGGGACACTGGGAAGGTACGTTTTACGTGAGCAGCGGAAATAGTTGGATTGCCTTCCTGGTTATACTGAACAACTTCAGTTTCTCTGTGTTGAAAGCAAGTAAGGAGCTTCCATCTTCGACATAGGAATCCATGGTTTCAGAGGTGAAAAAACTGTTACTGTATTTTTCCCTTCCTCTTCCCAGTTGTTTTAAAGTGGTATAAATAATTTATTATAGAGCTGATGTCCTGTAATAGCTAAAAGCCTGAGCTGCAAATCAGGGTTTTCCCAGTTCAGATTTTACTTCTCCCATGAATTCACTAGGTGGCCTTAGGCAAGGCTCTCTCTCTGTCTCCCTCTCCCCCCCCCCCCAAGCTACATTATGGGGATAATTATACATAGCGTATATACAGCATCTCTAGACAATACCTACAAAGCATTTTGCATACTCAGAATAAATGTTAAGGATTACTATTAAACTCAGAAAGTGCTATACAAATAGTGTACTAAGTATTATTCAGTTATGAGGATGGCTATGAAGAGTTGCGTATTCTATTGTTTTATGTGGTCTGAGTTGTGCGAGAGAATTACAGTTGTGAAGATAATCGTACATCAGGTTTGTTTGCTATTTCTTGATCTTTTTTGTCTGATTCTGGAGCATATTTGGGCTAGTGAAAGTTTGTTGTGTTGCCAGTTATGATATAGGTTGATTCAAAAGTCACACAGTAAGGATCTACAATTGGACTACAGGCATATACTGAAAATGTATATGTCTTTTGGATCACCCTATACTGTACTTCACCTGGATAGTAGTTTGTGTTGCTTAGTAATTAAAGGGCTGACAGTTTTGCCTATTGAGTCATGTATCATTTTCCTTTAGATCAGCTGTCTCCAAAGTGGAGAGGACTGCGTGCCAGTAAAGAATTTTGCACAGGTGCAGATAAAGCTTATTGGTCCACCTGGGGGGCCTCCCTGTTACACCATAGATCTCCCCCAACATTTGCACCAGCCTGCTGCACATGCCTGGAAATGTGGGTGCAAAGTTTGGTGGGGCAGCAGACTCCGGAAGTGGCAGGTCAGAGCAGCCTGTGGTGCAACAGGGAGGCCCCCAGGCAGAATGGTAAGCACTGGGAGAAGGATTGCAGTGGGCGCTGGATCTGGCCTGCAGCTATTTGCCTTTTCTGCTTGTATTGATGCTGGCAAGTTCAGGTAATGTGAATCTGATAACCTAGGGCAGTGATTCCCAAACTGTGGGTTGCAAGCCAATTTCAGGTGGGTTGCAAAGCATTAAGGGCAGCCATATTGAAAATATGGGATGCTGGAAAGTGGAAAGGCTATGTGGTGGTTTGGTTGTATCAAAGTTATAAATAGGCTTTTTCTTTCTTTCTGATTCACTTTGGTATTGGAAAATGGCTGATATGAGAAATAACCCAACTTATTGTTGCATTCCCAGGAAAGCAGCAGGCTCTGGTGTCACAATGGTGGTACTTCCAGCCATGTCATCACTTCTGGTGGGTCCCATCAGAGGCGGATCTAAGGGGGAGGGCAAATCTGTAAGTTTTGCAAGAAGCCTGACCTTGCAGTGGAAAACACTCCTCTCCTGCACTGTTCTAGCCAATCCTCACAGGGAACAGCAACATCTTGGCGTTGCTTACTGGCTACAGCAGCAAGGGAGAGGAGGGATTTACATGACAGGGTAAGGCTTCTTGCAAAACTTACAGATTTGCCCCCCCCTTAGATCCGCCTCTGGGTCCCATACATATTGTCAGACATAAGTGGGTCTTGGTGCTAAAATGTTTAAAGAATCACTGACCTAGGGAGTTTTGAATGTTGTTGAAATCTATAGATTCTTGATGAATTGGGGTATACAGTATCTGATCTACTGTATAATGGTCTGTATATTACTTTGCAAAAACTTTTATCAATAAACTTTCAGCAAAAGTAGAACCTCCCTCCTATTAATATTTTTAATCTGTTGATACGCTCTTTTTTCTGCTATTTTTGTTTGCAAATAACAGATACCTGTGAATTTGACGTTTCTGTCAGTTATAGCAGTTTTCTTCCAACCATTTGTTTCTGACAGCTTAAGATGTGCAAAGTTTCTTGCCATAGCCACAATTCTGGTTAACCAGAAAGTGCTAAGTTCAGGAACATCCCAAGCCTGATCCTTGATGGAAGTGGAACTCTGCTCTTAACTGACTATATCTTTACTTGTGGATGGACTGCTGCCTTCACTGTGCTCGAGTTGTGTCTGAAGCGGATTCTGAGGCATGGGGAGGTCGTGTTTAAAGTGTCATTGTTTCCCCCCCCCCAAAAAAATGTTCTAATCTAAAGCCTTTAAAGAGTACTGTGAGGCCCTTGCAGTCTCCCCAGGTCTCAAAGCACCCTCGCTTCCATCGTGTTTGAGGTCTTGTGTGCCTGGACCTGTGGGTTTTGGCATTTGTGCTGTGGCACAACTGTATAGAGAAAAGACAACTTCCTGTATACATGAATTAAAAAGGTTATATTTTGAAGAATTGAAAAGAGTCAAAGTTGATCTCAAGATATTTCTGCTTATACTGTAAGTAGAGAGGGGTAAATACACGGCTGGCCTTATGTCACTTGACAAGATGGGGGGGCAATTGAGGGAGCATTCCATGTCTGTCTGCTGCCCCCCCCCCCCCAGCCTGCCACTGACAGAGCCACTTCAGTTGGCATTCGAGTCCTGTTCTCACTTGTTTGTAGGATTGATGCAGTGGCAGCCTCTCCTCTTCTTTCAACGCTGCCAGGGGAAGAAACAGGGGAACCCTACTATGGCTATGCCCTTCCTCTCCCTCCAGCCCAAGTGGGTTGGCTGATGGAGTGTGAGAGGTCCATCCTTCCTTTCCTTCCTGCCCCCTTCCTCCGCCCAGGTTGTATTTAACATCAACAGGAAGAGGGGAGTGTGATGGGAGCGTTCCCAGTGTGCTTCATGTTAATTTGAAGCAAGTCCCACATGAAGGAATGTGGAGAGAATTAGCTCGGCTCATATCCCACCTTTTTCTTAGCTACCCGGGAGGGGGCATGTGCACACTAACACGTGCATGCATAGTTTTTAGAAAAATGTTTGTTGTTGAGATGGCTGCCTCAGGCTCCAAGCTTCTGCCAGGCTTAGGTAAGACTTGAAACTAAATCGTTTCTTCAGCTATTAAAAGCTTTAATTTTTAAGGCAAAATCTTATGTAAGTTTACTTGGAAATAATTTCACTGAGTTTATGCTCAAGTGGATATGCATTAGATTACAGTTATGGCAGACAGCATGCGCAGAGTGCAGACAATATAGGTCAGATTCTAGTTATATATGTAGTAAATAACTAACATTGGATGAATGCTACATTCCTTGAGTCAGTGCTGACTTGCTCAGAAAACTAGCACAAACAAGTCCTTAGCAACATTTCAGAAACGGATAATATCAGTTTATTAAAGGACTTGTTTAGGTGGAAGCTGTAATACTTGGATATTCAAAACGTTCTTATTCATAAAATTGTAACATTGTAATGATGGACATTTTTTTTCTGTTTTAAAAGAACATGATGTTGATACTGGTTTTTTGTTTCAGATGTTTTTGCAAAGTTTTCCATTTAAAGAAGCTAGAAATTGTCATTGACAGTTGAGATATTTCTCTGGAAGTAAGGTGCTCTTCCAGAAACTCTTAAAATGTTTAGCTTCAATAAAAGAAGTTATGAGATGTCACCATCTCACATCCCATAACTAACTACAGTTAGTGCGGTCTGACTTAAATAGTTGATTTTTGTGTTGTAGTATTTGTGAGCTCAAGAGCATACAACTGCCCTGGCTAATAAATTATGCAGTGTTTGTTAGTCCCAACTGTGAGTTCGGACTCACTTGGTGGGTCGCGAACTGATGTTAGGTGAGTCACAGAAAGCACCTTGGAAGCTGCAGACTTTATTCTTGCTATATTTCTTTTGTGAATGTTACATTTGAATTTTCAAGTGAGGGTTTTTTTAAATTTTGTTTTTAGTTCAGTGCTTTTACATAATATTTTGTCTTATGTACACAGAAGGTTCCAGATGCAACCCTTGATGCATCTCCAGGTGGGGCGGGGAAAGCTCAAATCTCTGTTTCTTCCACTGTGGGCCAGGACCCACTTGGTGGGTCACAACCTGATGTCAGGTGGGTTGGGGAAGCCAGGGAGCTGCCATTTTGTAAGCTTGCAGTCGTTACTCTTGCTATATTGCTTTACTTTTGTTTTGTTTTACTCACTTAAAAATTTTGAATTTTTAAGTGAGGGTTTTTTTAAAGTGTTGTTTTTAGTTCAGTGCTTTTATATAATATTTTGTCCTAATCTTGTTTTTGTTAGGGATGGTTCATGCTTGTGCAGTTCAAGAATTCCAGTTTTGCAGTCCAAAAATGCAAGTGTGCATTACGTCACAATTATAGTACTTCCTGCTTGTTGATGTCACTTCTGACCATGACATCACTTCCAGATTAATGACATCACTTTTGGTGGGTCCCAACACAAGTGTTCTAAAAAGTGCTAAAAGTGTTCCCAATGCTAAAAGTGTTCCCAATGCTAAAAAGCTTGAGAACCACTGTCCTACCTGATACCTTGAACAGCTGTTGGCAGTTGACAACACTGAGCTAGATGTTGTAGTCTGTCTTAGCTAGATGGATGGTCTTAGTATGGCATCCTGTTTCTGTATTCAAGCACATAGTGGGATCTCGGAATCTATGGATGTGACTAACCACTGATACTGGGGTCCATTTTTAAATGCCTTGTAACAAGGAAAAAAGGGCTAAAATCCCATTTCCGACCTTCTGTTGGATCCCACTGTTTACCCCATCTAGTGGCTGAATGTTGTATAGTGTCTGTACTAATGCATTATAAGGTGAAAATGAAGGAGCAAGAAACCTGGAAGTTGGTCTGGGCCACTTCCATTTTTCCATAGATGTCTATATCCACTGTTTTTGGTATGCACTGCAGGTTCCAGAACAGAACCGCAGTGAATAACGAAGCATGACTGTATTTCCATACCCATGAGGGCTGGACTCTTAATTTTTTAAAATTAAATTATTTGTGGGAAGCTAAACTGCGTGCCCCTGCAGGATCACTGCAAACTTATAGCCATGGTTGTCCTAACAGCCATGCCAGCCAACATCTGGCTGCTAATATAGTGTGTTGTCCTTTTACACTGCAGTGCCAAATGTAAACATTCTACATGGATATTTTTGATACGCTGCAGTGTGCTGTGACATTCCTGTCATAGAGTGAGAAAACGTACTAAGCACAAACATCAATTAGCAGTGGCATTCCTACTGTGAAGTGGGGAGGGGACAAGTGCCCCCAGCAGGCCTCGCGTGGCGCCCTGGTTGCGTGCCGGAAGCCTTCTGAAGGCACCAGAGTGAAGAGGAAATGCTTTTCGCATGCCAAACAGGGCTGTTTATAACATTGGGGAGGCTCACAAAGGGGCCTGCGGGGACCGTCCTAAAGGCTGGCGCAACCCACCAGAGGAGGTAGGAACCCCCCGGGTGCCCACAGCGCCTTAAGGGGGAATGGCCTTATTTCCCAATGGTCCCCTAGGTTGGGAAACACTGAGCTAAGGGGATACCTACAAGGTGTAGGGCCTTTTCTGCTGTGTCCATGGAATAAACTTCCCTAACAGCTCCCTCTTATTTGGTTTGTAGCAGTGTTTAAAAATGCATTTATTTTGCTTGGCTTTTGAGGAGGGATAACTCCTCTGGTGACTCCTTTCTTTATTGTGTAAAGGTTTTGTAGTTTTTATGGGTTTTTTTTTATCGCTGTTAGATGTTTCTAGCTGCTCCTGATTATTGTTTAGTTTATTTTTATTTGATTGTAATTTTATGCACTTGTCCGGCAATGTTTTCCAGAGGAAACAGGAAGTTGTGTTTTTTTTTTTTTTGCCAAAACGGCCATTCTGACACCCGCAGAGGCCACAGGCACACAGTCTCTGCCTGCCTCAGCAAAATCCTGCGGACCCAATTGGTGCTCAGCTCCTGTTGAGTTCAGTGGGTGGGGGTGGGCCCTGAATGTGTGGGTTTCAATATCTGTGGATTTCGGTATCTGCAGGGGTTCCAGGGACTGAACTTCCATAGATATTGATTCCATTTAAGTTTTTTGTTAGCCAATTCATTTAACCCATCCTGTGACACAAGGGCATGAGTGGGCTGCTAAGCTGGTAATGCTTTTATTTCTAAAAAATGAACTTCCTTATGTTGGTGGTTTTGGAGCTGAACAAGCTAAAAGAGCAGCAGTTTCCTTTTTGGCAAAGCTTACTCATGTTTTACTAATAAAAGGCTGGGAAGCGCCATCCTACTGTACGGTTTGTGTGCTGATGATTGGCCATTCAGCATAGGTTGCTTGTGTTTTAGGAATGGACTAGGAGTTTATTGACAAGTCAGATATAGCGGATGAAAAACAGTCTTCGCCACCACTTCTGTGAGCAAAGTGAAGTATTCCCAGATTGCAAATCTAATGTTATGGGATGTGTCCCCATCCCTATCAGGCATCTCTCTTAGGCATGCCTGGTTTGTCCAAGAAATAAAAGTTTGAAATTATTTCCCAATTTTGCCATTGTTTCGGCAAAGGGTTTATGGAGGAAATGCCTGCAGTTATATCTTTAAGGCTTCCTGGAATGCTCCCTTTTCTAAAGAACAATAATTATTTCTTCCTCAAGCAGGGCCAGTCTCTCATGGCAAAGGCCCTATCAATGAGAGAGGTAGATTCTTGCGATGGAATGGGGAGGAAATCTCTTGTGATAACGCAGCTAAATAATTGCAAATATCACATGAATTATCACATCACCATGAGGTGACTGCATCATTTTGAATTAGATTTACAGCCCAATCTTATGTTTCTCGGCGCTGCCACTGTATCCTGTGGGGCTGGGGAAGCCGCCAGAGGTCTCCTTGGGGTAAGTAAAGGGGTTTTTTTCCCCTTAGCCTGAATAAAGCCCGGGTCTCCTCATTGGGGCTTCTTGAGTCTGTGCCCATGAAATCATGGGTGCAGACCTGAGATGCCCTGTGTTGGACTTCAGAGGAGGCCTCTGCAGGTCACTCCCCCCCCCAATTCTGCCTTCTTGCCACCCAGGAATGCCTCCCCATGCCCTCCTGCTACCCTTCTCACACCCCATGCTGCTTGGTGCTCTCCTTACAGCTGGTAGAGGCCGAGACTTCTTTGGTGTCACTGATGGGGTGGTCCAGGCCTCCCTGCTGGCACTTCTTCCTCCTCCAGTGCCGCAAACCCGCCTTATGGCATGTTTGCAGCACCTGTGCTGAGACCCATCAGATTGAGCCCTTGGACCAAATTTACACATTATGCAAAATGAGATGACGTCCTGCCTCCAGTATAAAGTGAAATCGGCCGGAATTCTACTACCTCAATTTTGATGCCTCACTCTGCTCAGTGTGAAGAGTGAGAGCTGCAGTTAGTGGCTGGTTGTGGTGCATGCTGTTGAGTGACCTTGGACTTGCATGGAATCTACAAACAAAAGTCAAAACATTTTAGGGCAGTGTGTTGTAAAGCCCTGTGGCCCTGTGTACAAATGCACTTGAAGTTGTACTCTTTTTTTACACTTAACCCTTGTTTAAGTTGCTTGTTGAAATCCTAAATACAGCACGAGTTTATACATGTCCTAAATATAGGCCTGCCCCCATATCCATGGGCAGCCATTCCATGGACCCCCTGTGGATATAGAAACTGTGGATACTTTCCCCCTTCCCCGCCCCCCACCCCAAAAAAAAAAACAATTTTCAGGCTGCCTGTGGCAGCTGGAAATTTTTTTAAAAGCATGGAAGGTAACAGGAAGTCTCTGTTCCTTACCTGTGTTATTTTTTTCCCCTAAACATTCTGGCTGCCAGAGGCAGAGGCGGTGCTTATCACAAATTGCTTAAATCAATCAACAGGTACTTATATACTGCTTTTTAACACAAAGTTCACAAAGCGGTTTACAGACAAATAGTAATACTAAAGTTAAATGGCTCCTTGTCCCAAAGGGCTCCATTAAATCATTTTAAAAAGTTTAATCAAGCCCATTTTCTCCACTGTCACTTTTTAAAATAAAATGATATAATGGGCATGTGGGGGGGGGGGCTGGTGGGTGGTGAGAGGGTCCCTCCTGCCTCAGAAAACTGAAACTATAGTTACGGGTTACGTGGATACATCCCCCCCTGTACTTCAGTACTTAAATTTGGCTGGATTGACCTTTTTAAACAGTTTCTGAGTCCAAGAGTAGTCCAAACATGCTTTACCATGGCCCTTGTGCCGGTCAAACTTTACTGCCAGTCTAACTCCAAGTTAGGATTGCGCTCTGAATCTTTTTAGACCATCTGTGGGAGGAAGGCTAGGATGAAATATGTAGTGACTATGGACTCAATCCTGAGCCCCTCATCATGAGCAGTGCAAATGTGCTGCCCGCGCTGGTGTCACAAAACGTGCTGTAAGGCACGGGCAGTAAGCTCTTGCTGCCCGCGCTGCGGCACCACCAGTCCCTCTCCGCTCGGATGTGGCGATGCGATGCAATGCCAGCAAGAGGTAAAGTTATCCCTTGCTGGCGTTTCAGGGATTCTGGGCAGGATGTGAGGTAGTTCCTGGGTGGGAGGAGGGGCAGAGCGGGGGTGGACTGGCAGTGAGCTTTGCTGCCAATCCTGATCTCCATGTTGGGCTGCACTGCCCTACATGGAGGCTCTCGCCTGTGGCAAGGAGACTGCCTGCCCACCTGCGCCTTTACTGGGGGGGGGGAAAGGCAAAATACGTCCCCTTCTCCTATGGAGCCTTTTGCAACTGCCTGGCTGCTATGGGGTGCAGCGGTAGCCGCAGTAAGACGCTTGCTCCAGCCGTTGGGCAACTCAGGATTGGGCTGCCTGTGAACGTAATGGGCGATTCATAACTAAGCAGAAGAAATGCCAGTCTTTGACTATGATAAACTAGAAATGTAAAGTGTTTCTTGAGAGACCCAAGGCTGCAGTTGTAAACATATTTACTACTGAGGAAGCTGTGTTGAACATATTGGGACTCCTGGGAATGCGGAATTGAGCTGCAAGTGAAGGATTTCCTCTCTAGCAGTTGTGTTAGAAAAATTTATAACAAGAAATTAAATCTTGACTGTTTTATTCCGGATTTAATATATGGTCCTGGTCCTGAAGCCCTTATCTCAGGCAGTGCATGTGTACTGCTGGCTAAAAGTGCTGCAAATGTCGTGTAAAGCGCATTCGCAGTGCTACAGGAGGAGGGGGTGCAAGCGCTGGGCTGAGTGGGAGGTCTGCCGGCACTCCAGCAGTGCTGGCCAGTGGTAAGTGCTTTTCAGGTGGGGAGAGGCAGGGAGGGAGTGGACCTGGGCAGAAGGAGGGGAGAATCAGGCCTACGTGGTGTGGGCCTCCTTGACTTTGCTCTTCCGCCCCTAATCTGACTCCCACATTAGGCTAATTACAAAGCCTCTAAAGGGGACTGGAGCTGTGCTGTTCTGATGCCCACTCTTCTGAGGCCCTTCAAGCAAGCCTCAGAATGACATTTTGGCCAAAAAAAGTTTCCTCATTTTTTGCGAAAACCAGAAGAAACTGGGGTGTTTTGTTTTTTTTGAAATGACCATTCTGAGGCCTGCCGAGGCTGCATGTGGATGCACGCAGTCTCAGCATGCTTCAGGAAGCCCTCCTGACCTGACTGAAGCATAGCTCCAGTCAGGTTTGGAAGGTATGTGTGTGTGGGCAAAATCTGTGGTTTAATTACCTATGGATTTTTTTTAAAATCCCAGGGTTCTGGATTTACCCTCATGGCTAAAGTGCTCCCACCTGTACTTTTTGTAGCTTGTGTTTTAATTATAGTTTCATCATTGGAAGTTACTGAAACCCCAATATCTGTGTTTAAGCTATTTAAACGGATGTCCGGTATCATTTTTTTAAAAGGTTTTTAAAAGGTTTTTTTAAAGGTTGTATGTCAGTAGAACAGGAGACGCGAACATAAGCAGAAAATGCTTGCGGTAGTGTGGATGATAGTCTATCAAGCCATTTATAGCCACAGAAGAGGGAAAGTGGCAGACTTGCAAAAATATCTAAAGTTAACTCAGCTAAGTTACAGCTGAGACTTTGACTAAAACGTTGCATCTTGGATCTGGAGTTGAGGAATAGAAAACTATATTAGATAGTATGAAATAGCTAATAGCAAAAGCCCTCTTTTGGATGTGCAGCCTTCGTCTTTGGGCCCAACCCTATCCAAATTTCCAGTGCCAGTGTAGCCCTGAGGTAAGGAAAAAACCTTTAAGGACTTAGATTTGGTAGATAGAGTGCCTGAAGAACTTTGGATGGAGGTCTGTAACTTTGTACAGGAGGTAGCAACTAGAACCATCCCAAAGAGAAAGAAATGCAAGAAGGCAAAGTGGCTGTCTGAGGAGGCTTTACAAATAGCTGAGGAAAGAAGGGAAGCAAAAAGCAAGGGAGATAAGAAAGGGAAAGATATATCTAATTGAATGCAGATTTCCAGAGAACAGCAAGGAGAGATAGGAAGGCCTTCCTAAATGAGCAGTGCAAAGAAATAGAGGGAAACAACAGACTAGGAAAGACTAGAGACATTTTCAAGAAAATTGGCGATATCAAAGGACAGTTTCGTGCTACGGTAGGAAGGGACAGGAACGGCAAGGACCTAACTAAACAGAAGCAGATGAGATTAAGGTGGCAAGAATACACAGAGGAACTATATAAGGCCAGTCTAAATGTTCCTGATAACCACAATGGTGCAGCCACTGAACTTGAACCTGACATCCTGGAGTGTGAAATCAAGTGGGCTTTAGAAAGCATCACCAACAACAAAGCTAGTGGAGGTGACAGCATTCCAGCTGAGTTACTCAAAATCTTTAAAGATGATGCTGTCAAAGTGCTGCACTTCATATGCCAGTAAATTTGGAAAACCCAGCAGTGGCCACAAGACTGGAAAAGATTAGTTTACATTCCAATCCCAAAGAAGGGCAATGCCAATGATTGTTCGAGCTACCGCACAGTTGCACTCATTTCACATGCTAGCAAGGTGATGCTCAAAATCCTACAAGCTAGGCTTCAGCAATATGTGACTCGAGAACTACCAGATGTACAAGCTGGTTTCCGAAGAGGCAGAGGAACTAGAGCTCAAATAGCCAACATTCGTTGGCTCATGGAGAAAGCAAGAGAGTTCCAGAAAAACATCTACCTCTGCTTCACCTTCTACCTTCAAAGCTAGTGGAGGACAGGGAGGCCTGGCGTGCTGTGGTCCATGGGGTCGCGAAGAGTCGGACACAACTTAGCGACTCAACAACAACAACAACATTGAGGAGGCCTCTGTGACCCCCTGCACCTCAGAATGCAGCACACACCCTGTTGGCATGCCTGCATCATTGCTGGATAGGCCTGGGCCCTTTGGGTGCTTACCCAAGTGTTGTACTGAATTCAGTAGATTGTGTTCTCAGTCATGCAAAGAATTGCTGCCTTGTGTTTGAAACATCATTTCATTGTAAACTTCAACAGATAACACAACTTGAATGTAAATACTCCTTAGTCCTCTTTATATGCGATTTTGCTTATCTGTGTGGGGCAGAATTGCTACTTAAATGCACCTCTGTCCTCATTATCCACTATGCAGAGACCTTCCAAAGGCTGCAGGGTCCTTCAGAATGGCACCCACAACCAGCACTGACTCCCTTTAAGATGGCCGGCAGAAGCATTCGCTGACCATGTTTAAGGGATCCATGCCAGTGCCATTCTAAAGATCCCTGAAGGTAGAGGATATAATAAGATGGAGGTTCTTCTTACCAAAGGAGACTGGGAAAGGGAAAGGTTTCTTTCATAGTAACAGACAGTTCTTCAAAACAAAAGAACCATCAAAATACTGCCCAAAATGGTCAAGATTTAAGGGTTCAAACAAAGGTAGACCTTTTGAAGCTTCAGCAAGTAATGTCCAAGATAAAACCAACAAGACATAGTCTGCATGACGCCATAGTGCTGTCAGCGGCATTGCCAGTAGCGGCCTGTCTCCTTCAATTCTTGCAATATCATCACAGTTACGTAGGTGTTGGAGACAGTGACCAAAGGATACCCAGTGCTGTTTAACATGACTGCCAGGAGGCAGGTTTTGGTGAATACCCCAACACAAATTGCAGGAGAAACATCAGGCGATGTTAGAGGCCATAAAACATCTCTTGGATATAGGAGCAATAGGGATAGTGCCTCCTTTGTTAAGACTTTCAGGAGTATATTCACTGCTTTTTTTAGTACCAAAGAAAAACAGGGAGCACAGAACAGGGCAGAAGATTTAGTCGAGAGGGTTAATGCCTCCGTTTGCCTGAAGATAAGAGCTGAAGATCTGAAGGTCGCCAGTTCGGGACAGCCGGAAGTCTCTGTGAGTGGCAGACCTTGTTAATTGCGACTGATTAACAGCTGAGCTTCGGCTGCCTTGTGTGAGGGGGAGTTGTGCCGAAGTTCAGCCGCTTCTCTGGTGGGAGCAGGGAAGCCGTTTATCAGCCAGCAAGAAGACAAAAGCGTGGCCAGAAAGAAGGACTAAATCCAGAAAGATCCATCTGTATGTGTGTAGTTCTTGAAAGATAGAACATTTCTGTAGAAATTGTAAAAACCTTCGGGTTTCTGAATAAAGTCTGCCCATGTAAACCGTCATTAGAGAAATCTGGTGACCTAAGAAAGGCGATATATAAATCCAAGTATTATTATTATTATTATTATTATTATTATTATTATTATTATTTGAAGTGGCTGATGGGTGAAGGCTCAGAGATTCAAGATGGAGGCAGCATGTTAAATTGTGGCCACCTTACTGAGAGGATTATAGGACATCAAATAGACATATCTGAGGAAATGTCTCAGAAGGGGAGTGTGTATTTACCTCTATTTGGATGACATCTTGGTAGGCATTGTCCAAGGTAAAGGCAAGCAGAGTGATTCAGGAAACACGTTTCCTGGAAGCTCATGTTTTTGTGGTAAATCTAAAAAGAGTTTATTGGTGCCATCTCGGGTGAGAGATCATTTGGGGGTACGTGTGGACACAGTGCAATTCAGGGTGGCATTGACACAGAAGAAGAAATTGAGGGAGCTCCTGGAAAAGGAGATAATGGTTGTCAGTGTAGATTTGTTGGAGCTGGCAAGATAGTTACGAATGTTAGTATCATGCCAAGATGTGGTGCCATGGGTCAGGTTTTACACAAGTCTATTGCAGAAGGTTCTGAGCCCTCAGGGTCTGAGCATAGAACAGAAAAGACAAGCATGTCAGTATGGAAGTTCCAGTTAGGCACATAGTCACAACTGAAGTTTGTCAGTTTGGGGTGCCCATATGAATGGTGCAGTTGCACAAGGGACTTGGTCATACAGGGTGACAAAGAAGAATATCAACCTTCTGTAGCTAAGGGTAGTTAGGGTTAGATGTGTGGAATTCAGAAAGAAGGTAAAAGGATATCACGTATTAATAACACCAAACAATGTGTCTATGAAAGCATATATAAATCTCCAGGGAGGCTCAAAGTCACAACAACTATACAAAGAGGCAAGGAGATTGCTGAGGCAGGCAGAAGGACCTCTAGAAGGCCTCTGCAGTGTTCAGAAATCTTTTGGCACTTCATACTGCACTCTGCTGGCTCCCTGAGGGTCTTTGTTGATTTGTCTGATTTTTACCTGGCCAACTCCCCGACGGAGGCTCTTGTCACCTGCCTGCTTCCATCCGTCACCTTCCCCTGCCGTTAGTCCGAGTGACAGGTCTTCTGTACTGTGCTGTCTCAGTTGGCCCCACAGCAACGAAGTGGAAGCCTCTCGCCTCCAACCCACCTGGCACCCAATGCTTTTGGAAGCCGCTGCAGGTGGCCACATTAGTGGTAATGCTGGCTGAGTAACACACCAGTGTGCTTTGCCTCGTGCCATTTGATGTCCAGCCTGTCCAGTTGCAGTCAGGGCTTGGCTCAGCCGTTGTGGCTCCAGCCTGTTCCAAAGCACATTTATTTGGAAGTAAATTGCAGTTTAACTTTCTAGAAAGTAAACTTGGTCTAGAATTTATTATCCTTTTGTACTTATAGTTCATATTTCTAAACAGAAAATTATGCACTTTGTATTTTCACATGGCGGAATTACGTTGCTGACCTGTTTTTCTCTTCCTTGTCCCAGTGGAGTATATTGTGGAGTATGATTATGATGCAGTACATGATGATGAGCTAACCATTCGAGTTGGTGAAATCATAAAAAATGTGAAGAAACTTGAAGAGGATGGCTGGCTGGAAGGAGATCTAAATGGGAAAAGGGGCATGTTCCCTGACAATTTTGTTAAGGCAAGTATTTTATGTTTGACTCTTATTGTTTCCCTATAGTTATTGAATGACTTCAGAGATTAAATTCTACCAGTAGAAACAAGATTTATTTTGGAAACCAGAAACTGTTTAAGCTATTGCATAATTGGAATTCTGGAATGTTGTTTTGGAATATTTGTGGGAACAAACAACTTATAGCCCAATTCTATACTGGCTGACTGCCCAAGAGTGCAGCAGTAGCCAGGTGGCTACCGCTGCCCGTGGCAGACAGGCAGCTGCAGGAGCCTCCACAGGGAAAGGGGACGAGGTGCAGAAGTGAGGGCCATGTGGCCTTAACTCAGAGGTCAGAAACCTTTGGCAGGAGTTGCTGCAGGTCCTGCCCCCACTCCACCCCGCCCCAGAGTGCTCTCCCGCCCCACCCCGAAAGGCCGTAAAGAGCGGTGAACTCAGTGTTCACTGGCAACAGGTGCTCCCTTCAGGATGTGCCCAGCTGGCATTGCCATGGCATTGGAGGCACTTTATGGCGCCATGTGCGATAGTTGCCTGAGCAGTACGAGCATCCCGTCTGCAGTGGGAGCCTTAGGATTGAAACCCAGTCTCTTCTGTACTCAGGCAATTACATTGTGCATTGCAACCCTCTTTAGCAAAGGCCCAATCCTATCCCACTTCTCAGTGCTGATGTTGCTGTGCCAACAGAGTGTGCACTGCATCTTTCAATGTGGGGGTGATTTTCATCAATGCTGATAGTGTTCAGGGTGGTTCTTTTTAAAGCCAATTTTGCCGCAACTCTGGTGGCTATGGGGTTTTTTTCCCCACAAGCCCTTAAAGCTCTCCTAACATTTCCAGGGGCTGGCTGCTGCAGGAGTTTAGAATGCTTAAAAATCCTTTTCCCTGAGTTGCGCTCCAGCCTATACCTAACCCAGGTGGCTGCCTGTTTCTGTGCAAGTTAGCATTGGACTGCAAGTTTCTTACCTTTTTTTTCATATTGGTCGACTTAAGTAGGGACATGGTAGCGCTGCAGGTTAAACTGCTGCTGCTGAGCTTGCTGACTGGAAGGTTGGCAGTTCGAAACCATGTGACAAAGTTTGCTCCCATTGCTTGTCACATTTCCTGCCAACCTAGCAATTCAAAAGCACATAAAAATGTGAGTAGATAAATGGGTACCACTTCCGTGGGAAGGTAACAGGGTTCTGTGCGCCTTGATGTATAGTCATGCTGGCCACATGACCACGGAAACTTATCCTTGGACAAATGCTGGCTCTGCAGCTTAGAAACAGAGATGAGTACCACCCCCATACAATTGGTAGACCATTCAGTCGTGGGGAAACCTTTACCTTGACTTAAATCCAAGGATTTTCTGTTAAGAATTGGTATTTGATTGCCTGTGTAATAAATATTTTTTTCTGGTAGAATTGGATTCAATCTTACCATATGAATTTTGTATTCATTGAATCTTACCTCATTCTGAACCATTTGAACCATTTAAAGTTTCTGAATTGTCTGAAGATAGTCCCCAGTGCAGTAACCTGACTTGGAATAGAGTAAGGCTTGGATAGCTGTGATTTTCTTGGGAAGGCCTGCAACTGGCACACCAGCCAAAACTGATGAAAGGTCCTCCTTGAGCATGCATGTACCTTCTAGTGGCAAACCTTGTGTTCAGCTGCAGTCCCATCTGGAGTCCAGTCCCATCACAAACAGGCTGAACATGAACTCCCAGATCAACTTACCAACCTGACCAGTCTGTCTGGTCTGTTTTGAACTTTAATGTATTGGCCTGCATCTAGGCCATTACCAAGTCGAGCCACTGGTTGAGAGACTCTTTTGCCTTCCCTGGATTTTGTGAAGAGGAGAAATAGAGTTGCATGCCATCAGCATATTGATGACCCTTCATTCTAAATTCTGAAAGGACCTTGCCCAGTGTCTTCCTCTGTATATTAAATAGCATGATGGAACCTTGTGGAACACTTTAGCACATGTCATGGATCCGGTAAGAAGTCCCTGGGCACCCCACTTTGAAACCAGCCTGCAGAGTAGGAATGGAACTGCTAGAGTGCAGTGCATTCGCTTCCCAAGCCGATCAGCCAATTGAGAATGCCACAATGGCCAATGGTATTGTACTTTGTTGAGAAATAAGTGGGATTACACTCTTTCTCTTCCAGTAAAGGTCAGCTGGCCAGACAACCAAGTCAGTTTTAAAACATGACTGAAATGCTTCTCTAACTCCTGGTGGTGTTGGATAAAATGACTGCCCACTTGAGTACATTACTCAATAATGGTAGATTTTTCTTGACGTAAATTGATAATTTGGGTCCAAAGGCATGGCTTCAGGGCTGCCTCCTTCAGGATATATGGGACACTACCTTTTTCCGAGGCATTGGCATCTCCTGGGTTCAGCTAATTACTCCTTCCAAGCAAGAGGAATTACTTGGAAAGGCAGCAGTTGAACTAACAGGTGGTCTGCTACACCTGCAAGACTTTTGTCAACATTATGGTGCTGCCTTTCATTATGTTTACCCTCAACACTAGGTCCAGGACTGCAGAAATGTACCCCAACTCCAGAAAGCACTGAGAAGTGCTTTCTATTGTAGTTCAGGAGCGGTAGTTTGAAGAAATGTCAAACACCTAAAGAGCTCCATTATTCATCATACTTCTTTATTAAAAAGTGAGTGAGCATTCTAGTTTTATTTCACTTTTCCTAATGCCTTTCTAATAAAATATTTGTTAGAAGTTCATAAATTTAACTAATGAATGTCCTAATATTTAAAAATTGTTCAAAAATTGATGAAAAGGCTCTGATATTTCTAATGTTAATATTGTTGGCTGGTCTTAATATTTTCTTGAAGTTTGGAAGAGTTATTTTGCCTTCTCAAGGCAGTTGTCAAATGGAGGAGCAATTTTGTGACTAGCGTTTGTAATGGATTCTGGAGGTTTTTTTCCCCCAAGTTATTGAAGTATTGTTGATATATTCTAGCTGTATCTTAGTGGCGTTTCACCAGGTTGTACAAATCTTTTATCTGTAACTGTAGAGAAGGATGATGTGAGCAGCTGCCTCAGCTGCCTTTACTAACCTAGCATGAAACCAGGAAGCTTGTAGAGTTAATTGTTGAACTTTGCTCATTGTGGCATCTTTGTTTAACATTTCCATCTGCACACATACAAACACGCATATACCTGGGTGTGTTCAAGCAATATGTCGTTAGAATCAGTAAGTCTTTTTTTCTTGTAATATAAGGATTATAAGTTTTAACAGTAATACTGAGTATTTAAATTTATAGTCTGTTGTGATATAAATGTCTTGTGATATAAGTTGCATGAAATTGTATGAACTGGCTTGGTTATTTTTAGTTTAGTTTTGTCAAAAAGCAGTTAACAGGCTTTTAAAGATACTAGTTAATTCATGAATGTGATCTCATTTAAATGTAAGCATGGGGAAATGGTGTTTCTGATGACAAAGTAAGTTCTTATATTTGTTCAGGAAGTTTGCATTGCATTCATATTTTTTCTTGTGCATGTTTTTAAAATGAGAACAGTGTTGCCGGTAGATCAACTTTGCCTCAACCATAGTGAGGATTGGATAAAATTCTCCCTTTCATTTTTAACCTTCATTTAAAAAAATACTTAAAAGTGGTTTTGAATTTTTTCTAAAGAGTAAACACATTTTCTTACGAAGTATCATGCGGTGATCGCTATAAGGTTTCTTTATTGGCATGTTAAAAGGAAAGGGTTCTCAACTAGCAATTATAGCTGTTCTTTTTTTCTTGTTTTTTTTTTTTCTGTTTTCCTGCCCTCTAACAATCTGCTGCAAATAAGTCCACAGAGTTTACTAGCTTGTCGGCATGGACCTATGTTAGTCATTTGTGGCACATAGATGGTCTGAGAAGGAAGGGAGACTGAGAGGGAGAAAAGCCAACACCCACTTGATAAAATCTGCTGCAGGTGACTTGCTATTTACAAGTCTGCCCTAAAACGTTCTGTGTCCAGTTTGAGGTCATGAGAATAATTAGTTTTTAGCAACTTCGTAGGAAAATAAACCCTAGACTTATTTAAACTTTCAGTGTAATAAAACATTAAGTTACCTGAAAAGCTTATCAAAAGCTTATAAAACCTTGGAACATAAACAGCTAGTTCATTTTATCAGTGTTTTCGTGGTGGTTCTAACAAAAATAATTTGTGCCTTATCCCCAGCTTTCTGCTGTCCTGCCCTTTTTTGCTTGCATGTTTGTACAGATAGGTTTTATGGCATGAACCATTGTGCATGTCTCCTTGTAGGTTGTTAGTTACTCCCATTGGGGGACACAGCGCAGTTTACGTGTCAACTAAAATACTTTGTTCATATATGAAAAATAGAATAAAACACAGTGGCAGTTGAAACAAGATCATAAGAATAACAACAAAAATCAAACATGCTCTGTCTTCAGCCTCCAAACCAATACTGGCAGGAATTATACTGTTCGGTCACACAGTACAAACAGGGAGTTCCATATTTTGGGGGCTACCACTGTTGCACATCACTATCAACTAAACCTCAGAAGGTGGCGGAATGTGAACGAGAGCCTGTCTTCCTCATCTTAATAGATGGGTAGAGTTACCTGCAGGAGGGCAGATCTTCAGGTATCTTGGCCCCAAGCCAGATAGGACTTTGAAGGAAATTAGCAGAACATTGAATTGCACCTGGAAACAACCTGGTAACCATTGTAGCTGAAGCGGCAATGGCAAGAAATAATCAAATTGTGTTGTACTGGTCTTTACTTGAGCAGCTGCATTTGGCATATCAGTGACACCTCACAGTATACCCTCAGATACAGTTGAACTTTGTGTTGCAGTTTCACATCTCACAGTCTAGAACTGGTAGAAACTGGCA
>JAJKFI010039757.1:0-17247 GCA_029204185.1 Lerista edwardsae | reverse complement strand
TTAGCGCAGATACAGGGGTGCCGCTTGGCGCCCCCACATCAGCGCTAGGTGCGCAGCGCCAACGCAACACCATTGCATCGACGCTGCGTACCTTTTAGGATTGC
Source organism: Lerista edwardsae (assembly GCA_029204185.1). NCBI lineage: Eukaryota > Metazoa > Chordata > Lepidosauria > Squamata > Scincidae > Lerista > Lerista edwardsae. The sequence continues at coordinate 17,143 of JAJKFI010039757.1, read as the reverse complement.
ACTGACAGAGTCTAAAGAGACAGACATTCTAGTGGTAATGTTTCCATCTCTGGTGGTAATCTTGGCACATAAAGGTTGAGAGTATGTTCCTGTGATGAAATATAAAGGCTCCCTCTGCCGAGCAACGTGCTTTGACAGGGGACTACCACTCTACTGGCACACAATGGCTCTGGCCACTGCTGAACTAACAACCTGGGCCTTGCACTAGTAGAGCACCAATTCCATCAATGCAAGGCCCAGTTGGGCATAGGCCAGTGGTTCTCACACCTTTTAGCACCGGGACCCACTTTTTAGAATGGCACTTGTGTCAGGACCATCCGAAGTGATGTTATGGCCAGAAGTGACATCATCAAGCAGGAAGTGCTATGATGGCGATGTGATCAAATGACATTTCTGGAATGCAAACTGGCATTCTTGGACTGCAACAATTGCACAACCATGAAGCATCCCTAACAAAAAGCAAGGTTAGGACAAAATATTATGTAAAAGCACATGGCCCAAACAGTTTTGGGCAACAAAACCTTTGCAAAAGGCTGTTCCAGCTTCCAAGATGGCAGATCCCAGCTTTCCATGACACTCATCAGATTGCAACCCACCAAGTGGGTCTTGACCCATAGTTTGAGAACTAGGCCATTACTTCCAGGTAAGTGCATATAAAATTGCAGCCTAAGGACCCAACCGTAACCTCCTCAGCGCTGGCAGTAAGCTTGTGCCTGTGTTCTAAAAGTGCCATAAGGCACTTTTTAGCATCAACAGTATGATCATACTGCCAGTGCTGGTCCAGCGCCAGGAAATGCTCGGCTTCAGCGCCAGTAAGTACTCAGCCCCAGTGCCAAGACGACCTGGCATGGAGCCGCCTGGCAGTAAGTGGTACCGCTGCTGGCAGTGTGCTCTTTTGAGGCAGAGGAAAAAATGGAACTGGGCAGGGGAATGGGAGGTGTGGACCGAAAGGGGAATAAAAGATGCCGTGAGGCAGATTCCATTTGCGGCAGGGCTCAGTGGGCAGGGAAAAAGCTAAGCAATTCCGGATGTGGGTTGTGTGTGGCTGGGTGGAACAGGGACAGCGCGGCAGCGCTAGGGGTGCAATATTGCCCTGCCCCCAGTGCAATCTGAGCCCATTACGGCACTGAGTGGACCTGCATGGGGGTCCCACTATGGGCTTACCCGCTTTGGTGGGTGGCCAACTGTCCAATGATGCATGTGAGAAGGCTCTGGCCTTCCTGCCAGTGCTCCAGCAATGCGCACTGCCAAAGCACACATTACACCTGCTTTTTGGCAGTCAGCACTGGTAGAACCAGTGCAAAAAGCCCATAGGATTGGCTGCATATGTAACAGGAAAGCAGGAGAAGTGCAACATCCAGGAAGGGCATTATGATCCACTGTCAGTTCTGAAAAAATACAACAGGAATATTTAACAATGCGAAGGTAGGGTGTGGAACACAGGGTGGGTATGTCGCATGAATAGGACTGCTTACATGGACTACAATAGATTAACAGTAACAACAAACTAAGAAATCAGGGGCACAACCCTATCCAACTTTCCAGTGCCGATGCAGCTGCAATGCAACCCCAAGGTAAGGGAACCAACATTCCCTCATCTTGAGGAGGTCTCTGTGACTTCCCCTCCACTGCAGGATGCAGTGCATGGCATGACTGCATTGGTGCTGAAAAACTGGATAGGATACGGCCCTAAACGGATATGGCTCTTTGCACTGGTTCTACCCGTGCTGTACTACACCCAGGTCTGATGCATGTTACCCTCACCATGGGGATGTCACAACAAGCAGCCTCTCCATAGTGAATTATCCTTGTACCAGCCATCATTTTATCTATATCCCAAGTATGAAACTCAGGATGGCTTATTTCCCCCAACCTGGCACAAACCAGACTTCTTCCTTAGCTTCGGCAAGGTGACTGTACAGTAACATGCGCTTGCAGAAGATCACCTGGTTTTCTATTTCGAAGATCGTACATTGCTGTTCGTAGCTAATTATCTGTTATTACTTGCAAATCGTCCAAAGGCATTACAGAGCTTGCACCTGCAGAGTTGGAAGGGATCTTGAAGGTCATCTAATCCAACCCCCTGCTCAGTTCAGGCAAGTGCTACAGCATTCCTGATCAATCTCTGCTTGAAAACCTCCCATCAGGGACAGTTCACTACTGCACAAGACAGACTGTTTCAGTATTGGCCATCTCTTACAGTTTGGACATTCTTCTTGATGTCTAGCCTAGTTTCAACCTATTGGTTCTAGTCCTGCCCGCAGGAACCACATCAAACATTCATTGATAATAAATCCTAGAATCTTCAGGAGCTATTCCAAAAGAGTGCCATTTTAGGACAACCAGCATAAAGGGACAGTAAGAATGCTTTCATTCTTCCCATACAAAAACAGCCCTTACCAAGCAGAAGCTACCTCAAGACAACAGCAGGAACCCAAATGCAATGAGCAATTGGAAAAGCAATCTATGCTTCTAAGGTCTGGATGACATAGGAAAACAAATTACCGTGAGTGTACAGGGACCACTTCGGTGGGAAGGCAACATCGTTCCATGCGCCTTGGCGTATAGTCATGCTGGCCACATGACCATGGAAACTTGTCCTTGGACAAAGGTTTGTTGGCTTAGAAATGGAGATGGGTACTGCCCCGTACAGTTGGTCACAACTAGACAATTCGGTCGTGGGGAAGCTTTTACCTTTTTACAATTTGCTCATGAACGAGGGCGATTGCAGACTAAGGGCCAATCCTACCCAACTTTCTAGTGCCAGTACAGCCACAATGCAGTTAAGGGAACAAATGTTCTCTTACCTCTGTTATTAGCCCTCCACTGCAGGATGCAATGCACGCCCCATTGGGGCAGCTGCATCAGTGCTGGAAAGGGTAAGAACATAAGAAGAGCCCTGCTGGATCAGGCCAAAGGCCCATCTAGTCCAGCTTCCTGTATTTCACAGCGGCCCCACCAGGTGCCCCAGGGAGGCATGAGACACAAGATGCTTGCATCTTGTTGCCACTCCCTTGCACCCGGTACCCTGAAGTTGTTGTTGTTGTTCAGTCGCTAAGTCGTGTCCGACTCTTCGCGACCCCATGGACCACAGCACGCCAGGCCTCCCTGTCCTCCACTAGCTTCCTGAGTTCACCCAATTTCATATTCATTGCTTCGGTGACACTATCTAACCATCTCATCCTCTGTCGCCCCCTTCTCCTTTTGCCTTCAATCTTTCCCAGCATGAGGGTCTTTTCTAAAGAGTCCTCTCTTCTCATCAGGTGGCCAAAGTATTGGAGCTTCAGCTTCAGCATTTGTCCTTCCAGGGAGCAATCAGGCTTGACTTCCTGGAGAATTGACCGATTGGATCTCCTTGCAGTCCAGGGGACTCTCAAGAGTCTTCTCCAACACCATAATTCAAAAGCATCTATTCTTCGACGCTCTGCCTTTCTTATGGTCCAGCTCTCACAGCCATACATGGCTACTGGGAAAACCATCGCTTTGACTATGCGAACCTTTGTTGGCAGGGTGATGTCTCGGCTTTTGATTAAGCTATCTAGGTTCACCATAGCTTTCTTCCCAAGAAGTAAACGTCTTTTAATTTCATGGCTGCAGTCACCATCTGCGGTGATCTTGGAGCCCAGGAAAATAAAGTCTGTCACTGCTTCCATTTCTTCCCCTTCTATTTGCCAGGAAGTGATGGGAGTGGTTGCCATGATCTTAGTCTTTTTAATGTTGAGCTTCAAACCAATTTTGGCACTTTCCTCTTTCACCCTCATCAAAAGGTTCTTTAGGTCTTCCTCACTTTCTGCCAGTAGAGTGGTATCGTCTGCATATCTGAGGTTGTTGATGTTTCTCCCAGCAATCTTGATTCCAGCTTGTGAGTCATCCAGCCCTGCCTTCCTCATGATGTACTCTGCGTATAAGTTAAATAAGCAGGGTGACAATATACAGCCTTGTCGTACTCCTTTCCCAATTTTAAACCAGTCGGTTGTTCCATGTCCAGTTCTAACTGTTGCTTCCTGACCCGCATAAAGGTTTCTCAGAAGGCAGATCAGGTGGTCTGGAATTCCCATCTCTTCAAGAACTTGCCACAGTTCGTTGTGATCCACACAATCAAAGGCTTTAGCATAATCAATGAAGCAGAGGTAGATGTTTTTCTGGAACTCTCTTGCTTTCTCCATGATCCAGCGAAGGTTGGCAATTTGATCTCTAGTTCCCCTGCCTCTTCGGAAACCAGCTTGTACATCTGGTAGTTCTCGATTCACATACTGCTGAAGCCTAGCTTGTAGGATTTTGAGCATGACCTTGCTAGCATGTGAAATGAGTGCAATGGTGCGGTAATTCGAGCAATCTTTGGCATTGCCCTTCTTTGGGATTGGAATGTAGACTGATCTTTTCCAATCTTGTGGCCACTGTTGGGTTTTCCAAATTTGCTGGCATATGGAGAGCAGCACTTGGACAGCATCCTCTTTTAAGATTTTGAGTAATTCCGCTGGAATGCTGTCACCTCCACTAGCTTTGTTGTTAGTGAGGCTTTCTAAAGCCCACTTGACTTCACTCTCCAGGATGTCAGGTTCGAGCTCAGTGACTGTACCACTGTGGTTATCAGGAACATTGAGATCGGCCTTATAGAGTTCCTCTGTGTATTCTTGCCACCTCTTCTGAATCTCATCTGCTTCTGTTAGGTCCTTGCCATTTTTGTCCTTTATTGTGCCTACCTTAGCATGAAATTGTCCTTTGACATCTCCAATTTTCTTGAAAAGTTCTCTAGTCCTCCCCATTCTGTTGTTTTCCTCTATTTCTTTGCATTGCTCATTTAGAAAGGCCTTCCTATCTCTCCTTGCTGTTCTCTGGAAATCTGCATTCAGTTGGGTATATCTTTTCCTTTCTCCCTTGCTTTTGGCTTCTCTCCTTTCCTCAGCTATTTGTAAAGCCTCGTCAGACAGCCACTTTGCCTTCTTGCATTTCTTCCTCTTTGGGATGGTTTTAGTTGCTGCCTCCTGTACAATGTTACAGACCTCCGTCCAAAGTTCTTCAGGCACTCTGTCTACCAAATCTAAGCCTCTAAATCTATTTGTCACCTCCACTGTATATTCGTAGGGGATCTGATTTAGGTCATACGTGGAGGGCCTAGCGGTTTTCCCTACTTTTTTCTGAAGTAGCCTACTACTAATGTAAGGAGGTTGCACAATCCATCATGGCCTATAGCCCACAATGGACTTTTCTTCCAGAAATCCGTCCAATCCCCTCTTAAAGGCATCTAGACCAGATGCCATCACCACCTCCTGTAGCAAAGAGTTCCACAGATTAATTACCCGCTGGGTAAAAAGGTACTTCCTTTTATCCGTTTTAACTCTCCCAACCCTCACTTTTAGCGGATGCCCCCTGGTTCTGGTGTTTTGAGAGAGGGAAAAGAACATCCCTCTATCGACTCTGTCCCTTCCGTGCATAATTTTGTACGCCCCAATCATATCCCCCCCTCAGGTTTTTTCTAGGCTGAAGAGCCCCAAACGCTGCAGTCTTTCTTCATAAGGGAGGTGCCCCAGCCCCGTAATCATTTTCACCGCTCTCTTCTACACCTTTTCCAGCTCCACTATGTCCTTTTTGAGGTGCGGCGACCAGAACTGTACACAATATTCCAGGTGTGGCCCTACCGTCAATTTGTACAATGGCATGATAATATTGGCTGTTTTATTCTCAACCCCTTTTTTAATGACCCCAAGCATGGAATTGGCCTTCTTAATTGCTGCCGCACACTGGGTCTGGTCGCACATCTGGCCGCACATCTGGTCTAGATGCCTTTAAGAGGGGATTGGATGGATTTCTGGAAGAAAAGTCCATCGTGGGCTATAGGCCATTATGGATTGTGCAACCTTCATTGAATTGTCCACCAGCACCCCAAGATGCTCTCTGTCACAGACAGCTCAGAACCCATAAGATTGGGCCATAAGGGCACAAACCTAACCAATTTTCCTGTACTAACATAGCTGTGCCAATGAGATGTGCTGCATTTTGCAGTGCAGGAGCAGTCACGGAGATCTGGGTAAGGGAATGTTTGTTCCCTCACCTCAGAACTGCACCCTCCTTACTCCAATACTAGAAAGTTGGTTAGGATTGCACCCTAGAAAGTTATTGCTAGTTTGCACATGTGCACATTTCCAAGAGGCATAGCTCACAAGTGAGCATGCACAGGTGAGTATGCATTCTAGCACAGGATGAAAGCATCCAAAACACAGTTTTGCTGTGACATTCCTGGGGGGGGGGGAGAGAAGAGAACGCTAAGTTGTGCAGGAGCCTGAACTCCCGTGTAACGCAGCCTCTCCCCCTCACCTCCACCGGCATTCACAGCTCAGAGCAAAACTTCCCAGCCAGTTCTCCAAGCTGCAAATGACTCTGAAGACAAGGGGGAGGGGCTGCATTACACAGGAGCTCAGGCTCCTGCACAATTTATCACCTTGCCCCCCCCCACAGGAACACCACTGCAACTTTGGAATCAGAACTCAGCCTAATAGTAATCTCTTTTGTGCCTTGATGTTTTCAGACACAGAACATTCCTGAAATCCCTTCAGCTTCCTAACTTGAATTTTACACAAAAGCAAGATATTCATGTTGACCTAGCTTGAGTCTAGATAAATCCAGACCAATCTCTGAAACTGTCAGTTCTCTCTTAATTACTGGCGTCTTTAACAGCTAGTATTTGGACAGATGGCAAGCTTTCCCAATGAAACTTCTCATGGCAAACTTTAGAATGTTCCGTTCCATGGCCTGTGGAAGGACAAAAGCAGTTTGAAAAGTTTGTTGCTACTTTGTGCAAGTTAATGCTAGACAGTCAACTCCTCCAACAACTTACAACTCAACTCTTCCATCTGTAAGTACAGATGTCCTAAGGGCACAATCCTAACCAATTTTCAAGCACTGGGGTAAGAGAAATGCAGCTCTGAGCTAAGGGAACAGATATTCCCTTACCTTGGGGAGGCCTCCGTGACTGCCCCTCAACTGCAGGATACAGCACATGCCCCATTGGCACAGCTATGCCAGTGCTGGAAAGTTGGTTAGGATTGCACCCTGACTCCACAGCATCTGGAGTACAACCCTGAGTACCACTATCAGTAATATTAATCTGTACAAAAAGCAAACACAGACATACTTCCTATCCCAGCCCCACCCTACTCTGCCACTAACACAAACTTAACATTTTCTGTAACTTGCTCACAACTCAAGTCACATGCACACCCTTGCACTCTGCAGTAACTAGGATGCCCTCCTGTCCCACATAACTAAGCAATAACATAAAAGAGGGACACAAAAAATCCCAACCTTTCTAATGGGCTTAACTACTCTATGTGCACCATAAGATGGCCAAAGGGTGGTAAGTGATAGACACTGGATAATCTTGAATCTGAGTATTTGATGACTTTCCACAGGTCACAGCCGACAAAACAAAGCTCATTTTGACTCAAGAATCCGAGGCTTCTGACCAAATAGGAAGAGCCCTCCGCAGTGACTGCTATGTACACCCCACAGCAAGAAAGAAACGCTGTGCTTCGTTTTTCGGGTTCAACTTGTTCCACTCAGCCCTCCCGCTTCCTCCATCCCTGCCCGGGCCGCGGCGGAGAGTCCCGTCGTCGTGACCCTGCCCGAGAAGCAGCTCGGCTTTGGCGTGGCTTTCCCCTCCCATCGACGGCGCCTTGTCGCCTACCGTTGGCCTCTTCCAGGCGATGCCCTTCGTTTTGTACGAGTTCGGCCCCAGTTCGTTGAAGCCCAGAGAAGGGGCGGCCGCGGGGAAGGCGGGGTCCTGGAAGAGTCTCCCTGCCTCCAGGCACTCGTTCCTCAGCGCCTGAAAGTCCTGGTTCAAGTATTTCACGGCTTTCGCGTTGGAGCCCAGGCCGCGCGCCGTCTCCCTTTCCTTGGCTAACTTAGCGGCTATGCCAGACATCGTGGCCGCCTGCTGCTGCTGCTGCTGCTGACATAAAAATGCAACTCTTCCTGCTCTTCAGCAGAAACACACGAAACTCGCGGCAGGCAGAGCCGAGCGGGGCCGCTGGTGATTCATCGCAGAGAGGAAAAATAACATCAGCGCCCCGGGTGTGGCCAGGCCGCCCGCCTCAGGCTGCTGGAAGCGCCCACCATCTACAGCTGTGCCGAGGGCCAACCCCGCGGCCTTTGCAATGGGCCCAGGCAAATAAAATGGTTTTGAGGGGTCTGGGAATCCCCCCCTCGCCCCGCTCCGACTCGCTCCACCCCCGCAGCATCATACAGGCGCTCATAGGCCCACCTGGGGGCGGAGGGGAGATTCGGATTTCGTAGCTGCTGCTTTGTTCCTGAAAGCATGGTTGCGATTTTTAAACGTCCCTTTCTCCCGAAGGCACTCAAAGTGGATCCCCAGAGTATTTAACAGACAATTAAAATCAAACTATAAAATGCAAAATAAGGATGGCGGGCAGCTCAGTAAAAATGTCGACCCAGCGTGCAGCGGCAGTGAAGAAGGCCAATTCCACGCTAGGGATAATTAAAAAGGGGGTTGAGAATAAAATAGCCAATATTGGTATTGCCATTGTACAAAGCCATGGTAAGGCCGCACCTGGAGTATTGCGTACAGTTCTGGTCACCACATCTCGAAAAGGTCATAGTGGAATTAGAAAAAGTACAGAAGAGAGCAACCACAATGATTACTGGGCTGGGGCACCTCCCTTATGAGGAAAGGTTACAAGCGTTTGGGGATCTTCAGTCTAGAAAGAAGGCACCTGAGGTGTACAAGAAGGCACATGACTGAGATCTATGAAATTATGCAGGGGGTGGATGGAGTAGGTAGAGGGAATCTCTTTTCCCTCACACATGAACCAGGGAACATCCACTGAACTTGAGTGTTAGAAAAAACAAAAGAAAATATTTATTTTCCTAGTATGTAATTAGTCTGTGGAACTCCTTACCACAAGAAGTGATGATGGCATCTGGCATAGGTGCCTTTAAAGGGGGCTGGACAGATTTATGGAGGACAACTCACAAGTTGCAAGCTATGATGGATATGTCCAGTCTGAGATTAGCTGGTTGCTCATCATAAAGACCCTAGAGGAATTTTTTTCTGTCATCCAAACTGGCTGTGGATGGCAGGGTTTTTTTTTGCCTACCCCAGACTGGCGAGGGAAGGACAGGTGTTCAGTAGGTTTCCAGATTACTTGTGTTTAATAAAAGTAAATCCCAACTACAGTCTGGTGTCTTCCTTGGGGTGGTGCAAGGGTAATAGGCTACCTTAGAATGCCAGATGCAGGGGAGTGGCAGTGAGATATAAGTATCTGGTTGTCTTGTGTTTCTCCCTGGGGCATCTGGTGGGCCACTGTGAGATACAGGAAGCTGGACTAGAAGTTGGAGTTGGCTTGATCCAGCACGGCTTTTCTTATGGTGCCTCCAAGAGCCAGGATGGTGTCAGTGACATGCAGTGTAGGTGTGGCAGGTGATACAGAACTGCCCTACCATAGTTGCCATCACAACTGCTGCAGTGGCTGTGAGCCTGCAAACACTTGCATTCCCAGGGCCTCAGCTGCTCAAAGTCCATGAGTTATAAGGATTTGCATGATCACAGCACTGGCCGCACTTTTCAAAGAACTCAGGTATGGCAGTTCTGCCACCCCCGCACTGCAGGTAGGGCAATTCTGCCTCCCCTGCCACCCCCGCACTGCATGTCGCTGGATGGTGTAGTGATTCTGGAGTTAGACCTAGAAGATCCTGGTTCAAAGCCAGGGGCATGTGGTGTGGGGGTGGCAGGTGAGGCCAGACTGCCCCACCGTAGTCCACAAAAAATAGCCGTAGCCTCCCCTGTGACTGTGTACACACTCCACCCACTTTCTGACTCAGCGTGTGCATGTGGAGTGCGTGCACACTCTCAGGGGATGCTGCTGCTGTATAATGGAGGTTGCACCTTCATTTTCAGAGCACATGGCATACAGATTGACCATCAGATGCTATTAAATGAGCTTCTCCCTGCCCCATTACAAGTTGTGGTGTTACTGCAATTGAGATTGTTGTGTAACTATATTTCTTGTGAAACTGTAATGGACACCACTATGACACATCATAGGTGTCAAGAAATCTCCTACCTACTAAATCAAGGTGTCTCCTTCTCCTACTATGAAGAGAATCATAGTCATAGTGAGAGCATTGCACTTAAACTGGAGACCTGGGTTCAAATTCCTCCCTTGGCCACAAAGCTTCCATGGGACAGATGCTGTCTACTCTGCCTCATAAGCATATAAGGACCACTGGATCAGGCCAAGGCCCATCTAGTCCAGCTTCCACATCACATTTCATAAAGTGACTTTTCTCTCTCTATGTGCTTCCTCAAACCATGAGATGGAGAAAGCATGGGCTTGAAAATGGTTTATACTTAACATTCCCTGCCACATTTCTGCTTTAAATTCTAAAAATTTAAATTTAAAGTTTAAATAAGAAAAAGGCACTTGTATATGTGCTGGTCCATAATGTATAACTTTCAAGCAGAGACTGGATGGAAAACTCTGCCTCTGGATTTTCTGCACATTCCCCCCCCCCCCAGTATATGATTCTCTGATGAGCTACTTATATATGTTTTAATTTTCCGTTTAAGAGGCCCCTATCCCAGTATGACATGTGCAGCCAGTTAAACCTGTGGCATTTGACTGGTTTCACTCATCTGCACAAAATATTTAAAATTAACACTTCTGGAATAATTTGACCTTCTTTGATATCTTCATTGTGAGATATTTGACCACACCTATCTGTAAACAGATACACTGGTCCTTTTGTGTTGTGTTTACCGCTTCCATAGCCTGAGTGAATACTTGCACAATCTTGATATGCACAGGCATGCTAGATGGTTTTTTTTGAACCACAGATGATAAATTTTATTTTTATGTTTTTTGGCCAAATCCAAAAATAGTTCTCTTTGCTTTATACAACCCCTTTCTCCATTTATTATGCTATATTTTGGGGGCAGATTTTTGTGATTTGGCACAACTTGTCAGATGCAGAAGAGTGGCAACAGGATACAGATATCTTGTCTTCAGTGCTCCTTAAGACTTCTGGTAGGCCACAGTGAGATACAGGAAGGTGGACAAGATGAATCTTTGGCCTGATCCAACAGAACTCTTCTGTTCTTAACATTAAACCTTTCTCAATCTCAAGGAAACAGGAATTTTTATTCAGGTCAAATGGCCAGCATTGTTCTTAATATTATGGTCTTTCCAGATGAATGTGTAACAATACACAGGAATTTTGCAGTCATTACTTAGTGGCTATGAGAGATCCAAACTTCCTTCCTCCAATAATACATTGAAAATTACTTCCCTACTGCTGCTAACTCTGTCTTCGGAAAAATCAGTTGTCAAACCACGCCTTGCTAAAGTTCCCACAGAATTCCATAAATACTTAGCAGTGAATTCTGAGTCCACTCCTCCAAGTTTGGGAAGAGAAAGGGAAGGATGTAAGATCTATAATTGTTTTTCAACCCCCGCTTTAAAATTATAGTACTCATTCACCTGGCATGCCTGCAGAACTGCCTTGCAGCTTTGCTAACAAGATCGAACCCTGAAGCAGTGGAGATAATAGAGAAAAGATGCCTTTGCCCACGCCCTCTGGCAGTCTGAACTGAACTCTGAGCTGTAGGAGGGAAGGGAGGGTCATCCAATTCCAAAGTTATTTGTTGTACTTGTGTCAGTCATTTTTTCCTTTGGGTTATGCCATTCTTGGCAATTTCAGCTGCCAGCTTTTCTACAAACAGAGAGGGCCTCGCTGTTCCAAAGCTGTGCCTGAACAACGTTTAGGGAACAGTAACACTAAAGAAAACCAGCTTTTACACGGGGGAGGAAAGTGGCCTTTTCTACATACATAAATATTACATACATAATTTACTACATACATAAATATTACAGAGTGAAATTCTTATGCAGCTGGCTTTCCAAGGGACTGGCAACTATTTCATCTTAACTCTGTATTCCTTTGGAAAACAAGAATTATTGCTGATGTCACAGACCCTCTTCTGCAACTACACAGATGAGGCCAACTGGGTCATGTCATAGGCAGTTAGCTTCCTTGCTAGTGTTTATTTAGGAAAAGGATTGAAACTGACATGATGAGAACTGTGCCTTCAGATAAATGGGCAGTGTGTCCAAATGTGAAATATTATGTACAGCTCTCATCAGTCTATCTCTGAAAGGAACTGGAACAGGTGTTTCAAAGGGCAATCAACATGACTAAGGTGTTGGAGCACCTTTCATATAAGGAACAGATAAAGATTTTGGGGCTGCTTGATTTAGTGAAAAGAGGACCAGGTGAGAGGGGTATGATAGACTTGTGAAATGACTCATCACATGGTAAAAACAGAGGGACATTTGTTCTTCCTTGAAGTAATCTAATTAAATGAATTGGTAGTAGATTCAGGACAAAGTACTTCATGGCGTTGTTGTTGTTGTTGCTGTTCAGTCGCTAAGTTGTGTCTGACTCTTCCTGACCCCATGGACCACAGCAAGCCAGAGTGACGGTTGCAACCCTATACATACTTCCCTGGGACAAAGTCCCATTGAACACAGTGGGATTTACATATGAGTAGACATGCCTATAATTGTTCTATAAATTAATTATGCTGCACCCTGTGTTCAATGGGACTTTGTCCTAGGGAAGTAAGTTTAGGGTCGCAGCCATCACAAGACATGGTGATGCATCTGTATGGCTTTGAGAAGGGGCTTAGATACTCATTGGGAACAGGTATATCAGGCATCATGGCTTATAGCTGCTAAGAGACCTCTGTCCTCAAAAGCAGTAGGACACTGAATAGTTGTGGCTGGGGGCGGGCAGAATGGGAGAGGACTATTGCTCTGGGCTTCCCAGAAACATTTGGCCGGCTACTGGGGAAACAGGATGCTAGACTAGCAGGACCCTTGATCTTGTGGCCTGACACATTTCTGTATTCATATAAATGTGCTGCTGGGTGCATGCCAAGTGAACATGACCCAGAACAGTCTCGTGCATTCTGCTTGGACTGAGAGCAAGGAAGCAACAGGTCCACAGGCCTTGAGAGAAAAGACCAAATGTTGGTTCTTCAGAGTACATGACCAGCTACATCTTGCTTGGTCACCGGATGTGAACCTCTAACGAAGGCCACATCCTGGGAGCCTCCTGATTTTGAGGCAAACAAAGTCATCACTGAATGCAGTAGAACTGAATGCCTTGGCTTCCTGCATCCAATATAAAGTCAATCAGGAATTGTAAGGTAATTGCGGGCGCAATCCTAATCAACTTTCCAGCACTGACATAGCAGTGCCAATGGGGCATGTGCTGTATCCTGCAGTTGGGGTGTTGCCATCAAACCAAAGTGCAGCCATCTTTAGTCTTTTGCTTAGTCAGTTGTCTAAAGTTGCTGAAGTATGTTACTGTTTCTCTCTTTGCTCTCATTACATTGTTTTCACTCACTTGCCCCCGCCAGTAACCTTTTCCAGCCAGTGCTGCTAGCCCTGCACAATAGATAGGGAACTGGTTTAAGCCAGCAGAGCTCCTCCCTTATCGAAATGGTCACAGCATATTCTCAAGGCCCAATTGACACAGAGCTTCTCATGTCCCAGCCCCTGTGTAGTAATTTTCCACCAAGCAGCAGCTGGGGGGGGGGATATAAAAATGATTTGGAATTGTATGCTCTTGTTCTTTTTCTCTGCCTGCCGAGTGGGGCAGGGAGATTGGCCCGCCTGCGCAGGTGTAATAAAGATGATCCTCATACTCTCTCATTTGGTTGTTTGGTTATTTCCCTGCGATGAAAACTATTTTGGGCCGGTTTTCGGCAACAGGGAGACAGTCATGGAGGCCTCCTCAAGGAAAGGGAATGTTTGTTCCTTTACCTCGGAACAGCATTGTCTTTACCCTGGTGCTAGACAGTTGGTTAGGATTTCACCCTCAGGCTCAAGCATCTGAGACCCTAGACATAATACTTGCTCAAGATCTCCAGTTTTATGGGTGAGGAATGCTATCTGTATTATGCTACAAACCATTGTTGTACTAGTGTTTCCTGCAGCAACATGAATGATAAATACACATTTCAAAATTCCCATGCACATGCACCTAGGAATCTTTGCCCATTCTGGTACATGTGTGTATAAAACTCATCTTGAAACATGGGTGCTTAGAAATTCATGTCCTTGTGTTTATGTTATCCACACCTGCACTCTTCACATGCTAGCATTGTAAATGCATGCAGATGTCTGCTACCCATTTTCATGTGACATCAATGAGTGTATGTGCATGCATTTTAAAAGTCAGCAAGGGGCCTGGCCTCCACAACCCTGTAGAATAGAGATTGTGTGTCATCCTGTATGAGTGTTGAATGTCATGTGTGAATACTGCTGCAGGAAAATGGGCTTTGTTACTGCAGCAGTTGTATCAGATGCATCATATGTAATGCTGTCTTGAGTGGAGAGCTGAACCTGGATTTTTCGCATCCAACTCCAACACTAGCCAATTCACCCCTTAGTTTATCACCCTTTCTCCTACAAATCGAAAGGGAACAGTAGGTGAGAAGGCAGGTCAGATTGCATTTAGACCTACTTTTTCATGCTTAGAGTGCCTTGTTTTTGCAAAACTCCAGTTTGCAAAGCATCTCTTAGAGTATTTTCTGTCCGCAATTGTCATGTTGCATGCGCAGCCAGGCTTGGGAGTGTGGCAGGCAAAATAGAGGAGCTGCTCCGGATGCCTGGGCATGCTAATCTGTTCTCCCCATTCCCCTTTGTTCTGCCTCAACCCCAGGTTGCTAATTTGCTGCCATCACACTTTTCGCTGTCTGTTCCACTGAAGGCAGCTTCTTCCGTTCTCTGCTGTGATATTCGGCTGCCAGAAATTGCTGAAGCGCAACCGCTGCGTGCCAATTTAATATTATTTTGTACCAATGGGAAATGTATACCAATTGTTACATAGTTTGATGCTGACTCAGGGAGTCCTTGGAGCCAACCTTGGCTCATTCTCTTGCAAAGAATGCATTTTTAATATTCTGTGCTGCATACATGAATAATATTTAAGAGCCATCTGTCCTGTAACTGTATAGATAGGATGCATTCATATGGATCAGCCTTGTATCAGCAGCATGCTGGTGAATAGGTCTCTAATGCTATCCCTATACTTTTGTGGGTTGGTTGTGCACTATAATCTAGAGAATATAGTGAAAGAATTGCATGGGGACATCACATATTTTTGCTTCTCATTAAGCTAAAGTATATGCCACGGTATCAAATTTCACTATCTTAGAGCAAAATTATCATGTTGAAGAAAGCTCAAGGAAAAAAAAATCTTCTTGAAGGAAGATGCACAAGAGACTTGGAATGTAAAACTTAGATGCAGATTAAGAATGCAATCCTAACCTGGCATTAGGCCGGCACAGTTAGGCCAGCAAAGTTTGGCCAGCACAAGGGCCACCATAAAATGCACTTGAACCACTCTTGGAGTAATGGAGGATGGCGCACATCTGTGTGCTGGATTTTCTGACTCAGAGTGGTCCAAACTTACTTTATGGTGCCCCTTGTGCTGATCAAATTTTGCTGACTAACTCCAGGTTAGGATTGCATTCTAAAGTTTGAGGGGAGGAAGTCTTAGCACTTTAACCCTAGCTTCTACTTGTTTAAACCTATTCCATAGGAGGGACTATGGCTCTGATGAACAATTTCTTTTCCTAGCAAGTGAACTCAACCAGGGTGGTCAGGGCCAGCCTTAAGCCAATGTGACCAATGTCACAACATCGCACCCCCCCTTCAGGGGACCCCACCCTAGTGAGCCTCACCCCTGTTTCTTCTTGCTGACTGTTTCTGCACCTGGAGTGCATTTTTCCCCCGCTGCATCTGCACCTGGAGTGCATTTTTTCCTCAACTGCCATTTCCCCTTGAAGGCTGAGAGAGAGAGAGAGAGAACTTAATTTTGAAAAAAAAAATGCTTCAGCCAGTAGGTGGATCCTTGTCACATCTACTCAGAGCTCAAGTATTAAAATATAAAGTCTTTCCAGCCAAAACTGAGTGGCAATTTTTGTTGGAATGCCATAAATTATCTTACAACTTGTTTTCAAAACTATCCTTGTCATAGGGATAACATGATAATATGAAATCAGTGGGAATTTAACAGATCAACTTTTAATTTTTTTATGTGACATACACTTGTTTTGAGTGGGGCTGCTAATTGAATTACAGGTGTTAGGATTACAAGTGTTAACGTGGTGATCCCCTGTATGAAGTGGGAACACACAATATAACCCTCCCTAATAGTTCACTTGACATTAAATTGCAGTCTTTTTTAAAAAAACTTGGTGGAAGTCATCTGTCTGTGATCCTAAATGAGTACCCACTGGGATCATGGCTGAATTGAAAACATCAGTAAGGGTTGCATGGGAATGTGTTCCTAGGAATGGGCTGGATTTGCGT
The DNA here is from genome assembly GCA_029204185.1 of Lerista edwardsae. Lineage (NCBI taxonomy): Eukaryota > Metazoa > Chordata > Lepidosauria > Squamata > Scincidae > Lerista > Lerista edwardsae. The sequence goes on along the minus strand of JAJKFI010039757.1, from coordinate 743 downwards.
GTTGCATACAATGGAGTTGTGGTGGTGCCTGGGAGGGTGGGAAGACTGACTTTTTTCAAAAGAGAGAATTTTGGCAGGTACAGCTTTTGAAACCTTTCCATGATGAGTTGCATCTGCCCGAATTCCCTCTTCTATACAATGATTATAGGTACTGTATCTGGTACTTGTAGCGAGTCTAAAAATGACTAAGATTAAGAAAAGAAGCATTCAAATATAACATCCCTACCTGAAGTAATATGCTGTTTTACCTTCTCAGGATTTTACCACTTCATTCTTCTGCATACGTTGACAATGCTGGACTGATTGTGGTGGAGAGGAATGAAAGGAGCTAGTGTTCAATTGGGTCAGGCCTGACTGATCTGTGATGTGCTTGATCTTGTGCTTGGAATACAGTAGTTAGCAAGCTTTGTACCCTCTGAGTTACCCTCATGGCTGGGTCTTTTTAGAGTACAGTATTAAGTTAGCATTTGAAAAATGTAAAGTGGTAAAATTGAGGGACTGTGTTGTAGTGCAGGGGTCCAGTGACTAAACACTGTGTTTCAACTGTGACTGTTGTGCCAGTTCCTTGAAAAGCCATGCAGTGTCTGCATATCTTATAAAGTACCAGGTGCTAGTGAGTAGTCTTTAAGAGACAGGGTCAGCAATGGAGTGAGTATAGGGAGTGTGTTCTCTTAGCAGTAGTTTAAAGGGTTTGGGTTTTTTTGGCTCACCCTGCTTAAGGTGGGATGCATGTCCAGTCAGAA